>AJWJ01000360.1:0-24361 GCA_000277445.1 Polysphondylium violaceum
AAATTTTTTTTTTCGTAAAAAATAAAAAAAAAAAAATAAACTTGAAAAAATTTAAGTAAAAAAAAAAAAAAAAAAAAAAGAAGGGAAATGATATCATCCAAATTTTCGCAAAAACCAAATTCGAGAATGAAATGTCATTGTCTATTGTGCCATAGACAATTGATTGGGTCCGTTTAAAATAACTCTTTCTCTTTATCTTTTGTTTACTACCCATAGGAGATTAAACATTTATATTCTAGAATTTGAATTGGTCATGTCCAAACACAAAGATCCATATCCATAAATAGTTGAAAACAAAAAATAAAAAAAAAAAAAAAACGGCAAAGATCTTTGGAATAGAAATAATATCAAAAACAATAAAGTCCGATTCTAAAAACTTTCCCCCACAGAGATGCCAATTTTTCATAGAAAAAATAGATAATTAAAATTTTTCAATTTTTAATCGATTTTTTACACACACAAAGTTTACATTTGATATCTATATATCATTTAATATAGACAAAATATGGCAAATACTACATCAACAAAGAGGTAAGTAATAATACGATAGGGGAATAAATCAGTAAAATTAACACGACAACCAAGAATACAAGCAGAATTAGCAAACATAATTACAGAACCACCTCCAAATTGTTCAGCAGGACCGGTTGGTGATAATTTATATGAATGGATGGGTACTATAATGGGTCCTGAAGGATCACCTTATGAAGGTGGTGTTTTCTTTTTAAATATATCATTTCCTCTCGAATATCCTTTTAAACCGCCCAAAGTAACTTTTGTAACAAAGATTTATCATTGTAATATTAATGCAAATGGAGAGATATGTTTGGATATTTTAAAAACAATGTGGAGTCCAGCTTTAACTGTATCAAGAGTTCTTTTATCAATATCATCTCTGCTTACAGATCCAAATCCAAAGGATCCTCTCATGTTTGCCATTGCAGAATCCCTATTAAACAATAGAGCAGAACATGATAAAACAGCCAAAGAATGGACAGAAAGATTTGCTAAATAAAGAGTATATCATATCAAACTCACATATAGTACAACAATATAATAATAATAATAAGCGTAAAAAGAATAGAATAGTATCATTAATGAACTCTATACATAAATTTCTTGATTTTATTGATATTTAACTAGTTTTTTATACAAATCAAAGAATATCAAAAAAAGTTTAACTGTTTGTTTGTTTGTCTGTTGGTTGGTTGGTTGGTTGGTTGCTGTATATATATTTTATATAAATACAATACGATTTATATTACAAGGGAACACTTTCTTTATGATAATATAATATGTTTTTTGTAAAAACAAAACACAAATACAGAGATCTATATCTATAATATATTGGTCTATAAAGATGTTAAGATGATGACAAGATGATGAGGAGGCGGAATGTGGTTATGATTGTTTGTTGTTTGTTTGTTTGTTTGTTTATATTTGGTGTGGATGGAGTATTATGATATGATGTAAAGCTGTTGTTTAAGGTGGAGTGGTATTTTGAGAATCATTTGTTGATTCAGCAAGCATAAAATCAATACTGTGTTTTCTTGTATCTTTTTGTTTTTCCATTTCTCTTTCTTTTTCTCTTTCCTTTTCTTTTTCCTTTTCTTTTTGTAGTTTCTTTTGACTCTTTGCATAATGTAAACCACAGGCATTACATAAAGTATGATCACCATCTGGTCCTCTTCTCCATTCTGGTGTTTCAGTGACTTCACATAAATGACATTTAAGATTTCTCCTCGATGAATAAATGGCTCTTCTTCTTCTTCTCTGTGGTTTCTCTTGACCTATATCATCGAAAAATACTTCTCCTGTAAAGTTTTTAGGTGTGTCTGTTGCATTACCGCTGTTGGTGTTGTTGTTGTTATTGTTATTTGTATTTGAAGATGATGTGGTTGTTGTAGTTGTTGGTGTATTGTTATTGTTATTATTATTGTTGTTAGTATTTGATTTATCATCTGTACTTTTATTTTGTTGTTGTTGTTGTTGTTGTTGTTGTTGCTGCTGTAGAGAAATATGAGTTGGTTGTAAATGAAATGGTGTTTGTTGTTGTTGTGGAACAATGCCATAGGGAAGATAGTACTCATAAATTGGTACAGGAACACCTCCGTTGGAAGGCACACTCATTTTCACAAGCTTTTGATGTTGTTGCAAATCCAATACTATATCACCATTGTTGTTGTTATTTATTGAAGACGTTGATGAAGAGGATGAGTGAATCGGTGATGAATGTGATGTTTGCATACTATTTTGTAAATGATGACCATGAGGTAGACTTATGTTTAAATTTGGTGATGATATAGTGTTGTTGTTGTTGTTGCTGTTATTGGTGTTGCTGCTATGTATTAGTTGTTGTGGATGATGAATCTCCATACTATTTCTTCTCGATGATTTTTCTGGATCTAGACTATCAACAGTTTTAAAAAGACAAAATGCCATATTATATAAATCGTCGTAGTTTTCTTTGGATATGTTGAGGTGGGATGCCTCCATCGCAAACCGTTTGATCAGGTCACTGTATATGGTGATCTCGTTCCATTTTCTTTCAAAGCTTGACGAGGATCCAAACAGCCCACCCGACGACGAATTGTGCTGCTGAAATGATTGTTGAGGCATTTGTTGTTGTTGCTGTTGGGATTGAGGAGTAGGAGGCGAATGATTTTGTTGCTGTTTAAATTGCTGTGTAGGTATAGTTATGTTTTGATGAATGTTTGGTGAAGATATATTATGTTGCTGTTGAGCTTGTAATAATAGATGTTGATATGGGTATTGATGCAATCCTTGCATTTTCAACGCTGGCTGTATAGAGGAAGAAGATGACATATGCTGCACCTGTGACTGTATAATACTACTACTACTACTATTACTACTACTACGCTATTACCCACTCTCCGCGCTGTGTTATTATCTGTTGGGGGCGGTGTCGAATACTGTTGTTGTTCCTGTGAATGGTGGTGTCTGGTGGCTTTTTAAAGGACACTGGCTAAATGAGATGTGTCGTTGCTATAAATGAAATCCTCAATCGCTATATATAGCATATACGCGCAAAGCTGTGTGATGTGTGGGGTGCTGATGCCTATTATTGGCTGTGCGTGTGAATGGAATTGCAATGCGCACACGTACACACAAATGGATATATTTATACTGCTGTTGTTGTGTTGTGTGCACACACGCTGCTACCTAACTGTTGTGTTTGTATTTGATTATGTTGAGAAATTGGGTGGAGAAGAGAACAACAGTTGAAATTGTTAAAAATAGATTGTTTCCTGAACGGGGAAGGGGGTGAGTGTTGTTGTTTTTGTTGTGCGGATGATTCTTGCAGTTTGTGGGGCGTGTGTTTTTTAATATATCTTGAAAAAAATAAAAATTAAATAAAAAAAATTGTTTTTAAAATATTTTTCAATTTTTGGGTGTTTTTTTTTTTTTCTACTTTGCACAAAAGGAATAGATATTTGAGACTGGAGGCAGGGTTCTACAAAGTGGATGATTGAAAGCACACATACAAGATGAGGGATGCTATCGAGCTGGTGGTACTATATAGATGGTGAGTATGCTGCCCAATACTAAAATACAATTTTACGTCTGGTGAGAGAATCGATTTACAAACACCTAAATAATGGAAAAACAAAAAAAAGGAAAAACAAAAAAAAAAAAGGAAAAAAAAAATTAAAAGAAAATAGGTTTTGGAAAAATTGAATTATGAAATCTAAATAAAGATTAAAAGATTTTTTTACACCAATACAGGGATCTTGTCCAATAATAAATAGTGGAGACGAGCAGGCAAATAGAGAAAACTAAAATCAAAATGAAAATGTTGACCCTCGATTTGACTGGTTAAAAGCGATATGTCCAACCTATAAATAAATGAAACTATCGATATTAATAATTAATTATTAAATGTGTTTAAATGATTTGACCACTCGATGGACTGGTGCCAGTGGCAGCGCAAAAATGATAAAAACAGAGTGTATCCCTTGCCAAACGAATGTCCAATTTCAAGATTTAAAATAAAAGATTTGGAGACACTTACCTGACAAAACAAATAATTTATATTCTGAATAATATTTGTTGATGTTGAGTTGTTTGCGCCAGTAGTTGTGTTTTAATAGTGTTTCTATGTTTGATTTTTTATTATGGATACAAACTAGTATTTGTTGTTGTTGTTTTTGATAATTTGCTTTGCTTCAAGTAGTAGATCTACTCGTATTATTCGGTTAATATTTTTAAAAATACGAGTTGCGCAGTACTGTTTCTCTATCCAAATAGTGTAGGGAAAAGGATAGGGGAAATAAATAAATAATAATTTAAATCACAATTGATTAAATTTGTGGTGGTGATGGTGTGAGAGGGTGAAGATATGTGTGTGAGTGCGAGTTCCTGTTGTGTGTGGGTGTATGTGGATGAGAGCTTTATTTAAAAAGAATGGGGAGGAGGAAAATATTTCACAATGGCTTTCCTATTTCTTTTTACTCCTGTGATGATATATCTGCGCACAATAAAAAATTAAACTGGAATTGTGTTGATATCAATAAAAGAGTTTTATAGTATTCTATTTAAATATAATTATCATCCAACTTTTGTAAATGGCTTTTGGAGGAAATCTTTCAACATTAATATTAAAAAAATTTTGTTCACTTTTTGAGTGAGTGTGTGTGATGTGAATAAGATGATTTAAACAAACACAACCAGTGTGATAGTGGTGGTGGTGGTGGGTAGTGTTGATGATGCTGATAAAAAGAGTGGTTATTATTTATATGCCATCTCCATATGATTATCATTAAATTATTATTTTATTATTATCACATATGCTAACCACTTCACACAACTCACATTTTTGCATATGTACCCCACTAGTATATTCATATATTATTATTATTATTTATATATAAAATAGGTGTATAAAACATTTAATAAAATCATTCAGCATTTGTATAAATACATATGAGAGAGGGCATCAAGCAAGGGGAGGAGGGTGATAAAAGCAAAATCTGAAAAAGAGGGGTGATCTATAGAAAAGCTTTATAAATTTTAACCACATAAAAAGGAATAGATATACACCCACTCACCCTCTTTTTACCACTACTTTAGATATAATACTTTATATAAATTTGTCATATATATTCTCATCAAACACACACATACACTTATTCACACAAAATAATGAAAAAAAATAAAATAGAAAAAAAAAAAAAAACAAGAATCAGCACAGATATTGGTGATGTTGTGGGGATACAGAGGTTAGACATACACTAACGGTATTTGATTCAATGATAAATGTGGTGAGAGTGTGTTTTTTTGAGCAAGAATAGTGGTAATTTTTTCACGCAAAACACAAATACTTTTTTTAAAAATTCATTGACACATCACAAATTTACTATATAAGTCAAATTTTGGAACAACATCATGATAATTTTATAATAGAGATGTCAAAAATTATTTCATATTTTACCAGACACATGTATTTCTGAGTGTGGAGTGTTTGTTTACACTCACTCCCTACTCACGTACCCCACATCCAAACATAGATTAAAATACACAAATACATCTTCAATTTAATTTATAAAAAAGATATGAAAGATTTTGGTTCCGATTACTGAATCTGGTGTTTTTTGTGAGACTGTTGGAGGGGTTGGCGTGAGCATCTACGCACTCGTTTAAAGGCAAAATATTATTTTAATAGATTATTGTTGATCAGATCTAATTTCTTCTTTTTTTTTTTTTTAGTTTATCTTTCCAATAAATAGAGTTACCCCAAGAGGGTTGGGTGAATTAGAACGAGTTGGAAAAAAGAGAAAGTGAGTGGACAAATTAATAGATAGGAGATTAATCGAGATGGTGAACTTGGCTTCCATTAGTATAGTTATTATTATTTTGGACATTACATTTATTAATATTCTGGATATTTAATTTCCAAAGTCAGTTTCTTATTATTGATTAACAAGAAAAAAAAAAGTATTTTTATATTTTATATCATAAAAACAATAATTATCATGAACTGATTGATTATTGATTGAGGATCCTCTAACTATTTATAGTTAAAATGGACATTTGCACTTTATACTTTAACTTTGAATCCTAAAGTTGGCTAAAAGATTAAAATAAAATATATTTTTGGTGTTTCAATAAACAATGGATAATCAGATGAGCTTACAAAGGTAAAATATTTATCTAATTTGGCCTTTTAAAGAAGCAAAAAGTACAATGTTCAAGGAAATCCTTTAGATCCCAGTAAGTACCAATTTTATATGGTGTGTTTAAAATTAATTTTCGTTTTTTTTAAATTTTCATTTTTTTTATTTTTTATCAAAAAAACTTTCGTTTTTTTGCAAGTAATATTATCGAGATATCACACCCACACCACAATACATATATAGAACAACACAACAATGAGAGATTTAAAGTTTCACGAGAACAAACTCTTAAAAAAGGTTAATTTTAAGCATTACAAGAGAGAGAATCAAAAAGATGTCGTTCATATAGGTAAATTTGGTTTAAGCGGTAAAGAAGAATATTCATCGTACGTATAGCTTGTGAAAGTAGTAGATGGGATACAACGCAGACACAACATGGATACTTACACACTCCCCTCACTCAATACAATAGATACACAAAAATGATTGTACAGTTAAAAAAATTATTAAAAGAAATTAGCGATCTCGACGAAAAAGATCCAGTCAAACAAAAACTTTTAAGCGACCTTTGTGAAAAACTTTATAATATGGGTGTTATTGATCTCAAAGCACCCTCTGAGTTGGTAAAGATTGATGCTGCTTCTTTTTGTAGAAGAAGAGCAAATGTTATGTTGGTAAAATTAAAATTTGCCGAGCATTTAAACCAAGCAGATACACTTTTAAGACATGGTCGTATGTAATCAAACACAGTAATATGATGATGATGAGATGAAGATTTAATTTTATCGAAAACATAGGTAATTAACATTGTATATTTCCCCCCCAAATATAGACATTAGAATAGGTCCACAAGTTATTACAGATCCAGCTTTAATTATTTCAAGAAAATCACAAGATTTATTAACATGGGTAGACAGCTCTGCAATGAGAAGAAAGGTCGCTCAATATGCTGGTGTTTTGGATGATTATGATATGGCAAACTAAAATAAATCAAAATAGATATATTGTAGTATTTAATTTTTTAAAAGAAAGAAATCAATCTTGAAAAGTTTAGATATATTCGTAGTGGATGTTGTTTTGCAGGAATTAACAAATGATTACATAGGATATAAAGTTTCAAGTGATTGAAATTATAGGAAAGAATAATGGAATGAATAGTATTAATCAAATTATTTTTGTTTATTTAATAAAACAAATGATAAAAAGTGTTGATTGGAAAAGGCAGCTATCTAAAGCAATACCAATAACAAAACATATTGAGGATAGACATGTTACAAACTATTTACAGAATTTTTAAAAGAGAAGGGAAATAAAATGGCATAAACTGATACCATTTTGTTTAGAGGACAATATCATTATAATAATCACTAAATGAAAAGTTGTCTTCAATCATAAGTGAGTCTGTTGAAGATGGATCATCAAAACATAATTCTGATGAATTTGTAGTAAATGATAATGATTCTGCCAAATAAACATCTATTGTAATGTATGCAATTGTTAATATAAAAGATAATTCATTAATAGACATATAAAATGAATAAATACCTCTTTCAAAAGTATCTGTAAAACTTGAAATTGGAATATCAAGCGAAGGAGTCATAACAAAGGATTCAATGGCTTTGTTTGAGAGAGTGGAATTTACACGGAGTGGGGCTGGTGGAGCTGGATAGATTGGATCATAGGGTAAATAGTTATTCTTTTTAGATTCAACTTTGGTATTATTGGCCAAAATCAATGATGGAGTGTTGGTGACATTGATCTTTTTCTTGAGTTGTGGAGTGGTTGAACTTGGTACAAAAAGTAATTTATTGTCAGAGGAGCCAGATGATTTCTTTGATGTGGGAAGTGACTGTTTGTTCTTATTGGTGATTTCACCCAATGCTCTTCTTTCAACTTGAGCACCACTACTACCAAAAGCTTTTTGTTTGATGGGGCCACTGCCCAAGCCTCCAGAAGACGATAAAGTGGTCGATGACTTTTTTAGTGAAAGTGTACTTAGACCACCAGAGTTCTCTTTTTCCATAAGATTGTTTAATCTTGATTGATGTGAAGTTACGCCAGATATCATTTTTGAGTTGTTAATCAACCAAAGGATATTTGATTAAATGATGAAAGGACTTTAAAAAAAAAAAGGGGTGGGTATTTAATTATTATTTAATTTAGTAATAAAATTACTCTATATAAATCTCTTTAATTATTTGTTTTTTTTTTTCAATAAAAACAACAAATAATAATATGGATGGTATTTAAAAGTGTGAAAATAAATAATGATTAATAATTTATCTCTGAGAGTGGAGTGTAATACTGTGTGTGAGTAAAAACTTTTTCAAAATTGCACTGATAAAAAAAAATCATAAAAATTGTGCGAAAATCCAATAACGGTGTGAAAAATTCAAATTTTCAAAAAAATTGGAGGGACCAACAAACCCATATTAATTAGGCCTATATTTCAGGCAACTTGTTAATCTACTCCTCCTTGCTTGATAAAACGTGTAAAGATACAAAAGATAGAGAACGGTGGCACCGTGTGACGAATGAATTTATACAAAAAAAGAAATATATTTATTATTATTCTTCTTTTTTCTTTTCAGGTTCACCTCTCTTTACAGCGTTTGGTCTGTAGCCTAAAATGGCTCTCATATCTTCTTCACTATAGTTTGAAACGGTTTTGGCTTTTAATAATCTTTGATATCTAACTGAATTAACCCATGATTTCACTGGTTTTTTAACGACTGCTTCCTCTTCACTTTCACTTTCACTGCTGCTACTGCTGCTATCACTATCTGAACAAGAGGAGGATGATGATGATGAGGAAGAATCTGAATCTGAATCTGAATCTGATTCACTATCACTGCTACTACTATTTTTATCTGAACTAACATTACTTTTCTCTGGCTCTGAATCACTACTGGATGAGCTAGAGTCTGAATCAGAGTCTGAACTGCTGCTACTGCTACAACTATTTTGTTTTTCAGATTCACTACTACTTGAGGATGAATCACTGTCACTGCTACTGTTATCACTATCACTTGATTTACTCTTTTTTGTCTTTTACTTTTTTATCATTATCACTATCGCTTTCGCTTTCACTGCTGCTACTGCTACTGCTACTGCTATCACTACCAGCACCATCACTTTCGTCACTTGATTTACTCTTTTTAGCTTTTTTATTCTTTTGTGATTTCTCTTTGACAAACAGATTCTCTTTTCTTTTCTTTTTAAAATCATCTACATTATTACCATTGAGTGAGCAAAGGATTTCGTCGAAAAGGAGATTATTGGCTTCCCAATTGTTTGATGTATTCTTTCTGTCTGACAAAGAGGCACCAATACCCGATGTATCATTTTTAATTTTATTTACCACAAGCTCAGTTGAGCCAGACTCTGTAGCACCAAGACCTGTGCCCTCACCCTTCCAGCCCATCTTCATCATCATGCTGTATCCAAATCCCATCTTTTGTTTGTTTTCACTCATTTTCTACTGTATATATATATCTGTATTGATGTGTATATTTGTGCACACTTATGGAATCTATTTTTGATTGGATATGTTATAAATCCAATATTATTGTTATTATTGTGGAAAATGTGTGTGTGAAACAAGAGGTGATCACCCTGTTGAATTTTTGTTTGTAAAAAACCGAGTGAAAAATTACTAAAAATAAAAAAAATTAAAAAAAAAAAACGAAAAAAACGACATAATGAATTTTAGATAGCAGATATGAGTGATGATTCAAAATATTATATAAAGATTTAGAATACAATTACAAAAATATGTGTTGTGTTTATTTAAACATCTCCAAGTTGATTAAATTCATGACGTCTTAATTTCATTTTAATTTCATTGGTTACAATATTAAAGTCTTGAGGATTGTAATACTGAGGATACCAGTCGATAAAGAGAGAGATATATTTTGAAGAGCTGTATTTGTCATCGTTGTATTTGTTTATAATTTCATGAAACAAGAGCGGTGTCCAGAGGGATTTCGACTCGACTTTTTTTTGAATAAATGTGAGCAATTGTTTGCCAAGAGTGGCGAAAATCTCGTTGGCATAGGGTTCTTTGCCAACAAAGTCCAAGAGAAAGGTAAAGATTTTCTTGTTGTGGGTAAAGGGTGACTCTGAGAGAATCATCATGATGTTAAAGAAATCCTGGCTTGTAAACGTCAATTTACGCTCGTCAGCTTGGTTGATAATGTCGATGAAATTGTCATAGTTGAGCGAACGGTTTTGTTGGAGTGATTTAATCATGGCTACATAGAATCCAGAGGTGGGCTCGAGACCAATGGACTCGTAGAGATCGGGCGACAGACGTTTATAGTAGGCCAGGGCGGTGGCCATAGAGTCGGTGAGGGAGATGGTGTATTTGTATCGAGTCGAAAAGGCGAGATATTCGTTCAATGGCAAAACAAAGTGGGGATAGAGGGGCGCAGCCAATTCGATAAACTTTTCCAGTGCCTTTTGGTCAAAGTTGGGAGACTGTTCAAAGTGTTCATAGACGGTAAAGTAGTTTTGATCCTTGCAATGCTTGTTTATAAATATTTCCAAGTAGTGTTGTTGGTTGATTGGATCGTGCATATCTAATATACAAAGGGCAGCGTTTGAAATGGATTGGGTATTGAAATAGTGAAATAGCATAATATACATGGGGTCAGAGGTCACAATTCTGTGCAAGAGTTGATTGGCGGTTTTGTGGCTGAGTGTTTTTCGGTTGCTTAGCATTTTCAACATCAACTTTTCAACCTCGTCGTGCGAGAGATATTTGAGATTGTTGTCAATCCAATGGTCAATGCCCAGGGGCGCTGTGTTGAAAACCAAGAGTTTGGTCGATAGTAAATCTAGAGTTCTGCCCTTGATTCTATTGGCGACAGAGCTCATAATAAAGTCTTTAGTCTTTTTCCTTGGTGAATGCACACATTCAATGATGCCACACAATACCAACTCATAGGTTTTCAATTGAATGCCAAGATTGTGTAGATGGTTGAGAAAGAGTTGAAATGTAGAGTGTGGCAATGGGACAAAGTTACCATTTTCGTTATAGTAGTTTGATCGATTATGGTGAATGGCAAGCATAAAAGAGTGTCTAATCATGGGGTTGTTTAGGTGGGCAATCGATAGTTTTCCGAGGAGATCATTGACATCGATATTGGTATTGTTTGACAAGAGATACAAATATACATAGTTGGCAACAATTTCATTGGTTTTCTCGTCATGTTTGGGGAGGCTGTTTATTATCGTCCATGCAATCGAGTAGAGTTTGTTATTCAACGCACATTGTGCAAAGTGGTAGGCTTTGTCGGGAATTTGTTGATAGAGTAGCTTTATATCATCCTCACCCAACGGAATGTTATTGTTGGCATTGATGAGGAGTGATGTAATGGCGTTGGCCTTTTCTTTGTCATCAAGTGGTCCAAGTTCAGAGACAATCAGTCTGTGAACCTTGTCTAGTTTGCCGAGATAGAGAAAGGTGTTGGCAAGAAATTGGAATGTCTCTGGCATGATTGGGAACGATTTCTTGAGATCTTGATAAAACGACTCAATAAAGTTGGCAGACTTATGTTTGAGAAAAATGTGGAAATTGGTGCTGTCGATGGGAATGTTGTTTTGTTGACAGATCTTGATCCAGTCGATAGAGGGCAGGCTTTTGATAAGGTTGGTGAGCACCTGGGATGTGGGGAGAAAGCCTTTGCTAAGCATTTCACTGAGGATGGATAAAGGACTTTTGGGCGTCACGCTCTTTAGCGAGAGCAATAGGATAAAGTTGTAATATTTGGCGTCTTTGATTGGAATGCTGTGGAGCAAATCCATGCATTCTTGAAGGAGTTTTGGATCGGTGGTGGTTTCTTCTTGCTCATTGTTGTCTTGGTCTTCGTGACTGACCTCCATTCCCAATCCATCGGCCTGAGTAAATTTGATAATGGGGCTTTTGAGCCAAAGACTCGTGTGTAGGGCTTTTTTGGGCCTGACATTGTCTTTGAGGAGTGGGTCGAGAAGGATTTGGATGGTGGACAAGTCGGGTTCGATAGATCTTTCCTTGAGCAGTTTTTCAAACAACACCTTGACCATTTTCTGATTGGAATGGTAGTGGGTCAAGAGAGAGTGATAGATGTTGATACTGGGGTGTTTGGAGAGGATCGAGTCGGCCTTGTAGAGGAACTTTGAGAGTCTGTGAAAGTTTGTAGAGTAGGTCAAATGCGACAACAGCGTTGCCACCATGGTGTCGTGCACCTGTTGTCCAACGTCGTATTTCTCGATATTGTTGTACAATGAGAGTAACTCTTCGACATCGGTCGTCAAAGAGAGCACCAAAAACGAATTTGTAATGATTGTTTCGGTGGGATGGTATCCCTTGGCCGAGAGATTGTCTCTAAAGCTAAGGGCAATCGAGTTGTGCTCTAGGGACGACAGGATATTGTGTATGTCTAAATACATCTCTTCGTCAATGTCATAGCCGCACAACAACATTGCGTCGACCCATTTGATCGCAGCGATGGGCTTCAGGTTGATGATGGCGTAGATAGAGTCTAGAAACATATCCAAGGGCAGCAATTGGTGGATTTGTATATTTTGTTGGTGGAGATACATCACATACAGGGGCAGATAATGGTTGCCATAATGAAGAATTTGGTAGATGTCAAACATGGACTCCTTGAGATTGTGCATCTGGTATTTTGTCATCATTTCACCGACAAGCGTATAGTTTTTGGTGACAATGGCACCAGCAATCAAAGCAATCTTCATTTTATGCACCAAGTGCATGATGCAGATGCCAAATGGATTGTTTGTGTCGTTGATGACCGACGAAGTCATCGATTCTATGATTGTGGAGCCAGAGGTAAACTTTTCCTCCAAAGCATAGTATAAAATCAGTGTTGGATAATAGGATATGTCTTGTAGGACCAATTCCTCTAGAACGGGTTTGGTATCCTCTCTATTGTTTAGATTGTTGATGAAAAAGCAACATTTTGAATATTCATCCAAATGATTGATTGATTTAAATATATCGATTCTATAGTCATATGAATATTAGTATCGTTGACAATGGATATCATATGGTGTATACTTACAGTGATGATTTTTTATCCATTTTTGGATATTTTGATGGTAGATCTAGATTTTGAATAAAAGGCTTGACATTGATTTGAGATCTAGGCAAGATTTTAGACTCTATTTTATGTGATTTCGTTTCTCGACTGCTATTGACGTTGTCTTTATATTTTAATGGTTTTACTTTTTTATTCTTGATGTCTTGTGTATCACTACTAGGACTACCTATGGTACTACTCTTTTTACTATTATTATTGTTTCTATTGGCTCTTATAAAGTTTATTTGATCGATATCATTGTCAGCAATGTTTTTATCATAGTATTCACTGATCTTATCATTTAAATACATGTTTATATCGTATGAATCAGTATCTAATAGTGGCTTATTATCATCATTGTTGCTATTATCTATAGTATCTCTGGGTGGTAGTGTTGGCGTTGGGGCTTGTAAATTGTTTTCCTTAAAGTATCCTTGGTAATCTGATAATAACTGTGTGAGGATATCTTCATCAATGATTCTGCTTTTACTAGCTCTATTATTTGCATTTATGTTTCTCGTGTTTATATTATTACTGTTACCCGTACCACTACTACTGTTATCACTACTGCTACTACTTGTTGTATATAATCTGTCAGTAGTTATTGATAATGACGGTGATGATGATGTGGTAGAATATATACCACATCCACTATTAGATCCATTCTTTACTAATCTATTTAATAAATGAAATGATCCAACAATCCTATACATTGCTTTAAATAGAGGAAAAAAGATCTATGTTGTATAATATCTTTCTTGTCTTCTCTTACTCGATAAGGATCTTCAATAAATACATATGCCCTAAAAATCTTGTTTTTTTTTTTTTTTTTTTTTTTTTTTTTATGATTCATTTGAAGTGAGGCTCCATCAAAAATTAATTTAGCTTTTCTCAGAGAAAAGATGATAATTTATCTTTTCTTTTTTCTAAATCTGGAATCGATAATTCTAGAAAAGATAGGATAGTACAAGCATTATTTGTATTGCTACTACTTGTACCTTCTGAGCATATGAGTTTGTTTACAAATGGAGATAAATTTGGAGGAGAGATATACTCTATGTTTCTCATTTTCATGTTTACTTGTAAAAATAAATCATCCAGACCAGTCTTACCCGTTTTTTACTGGAGATTTTTTCACCACCACCAGTCCAAAAACATGTATTTGTTTTTATTTTTCAAATTTCAGAGAGTAAAACGTAGAATATTCAATATTGTCAAAATCTAAGTTCATTTCGATATTCTATTTCTTTTTTTACAAATTTTTGTTCGTTCAATCTATTTAAAAAAAATTCTTGTTATTAAAATCTGAAATATCTACAAATCATAAGACATATAAGTATTAAAAATCATCTTTTTCTTTCAACTATTCAGATACTTTTGGATATATAACCTAATCCAAATTTCCCGTGGTATTATTATAAATATTTTTTTCTCAAAAACAAGATATTTGTTGATTTTTTTTTCATTTTGAAAATCAAAAAAAAATCTTTTGTCTCATCATCAAATCCATCGTTCAGACGAGTATAAAAAGTTTTTTTTTTTTCATTTTTTTTCACTTAGATCAGACTTTGTCAAATAATATATATATAACTACAACAGAGAAATAGAATGGAGCCAATCATCAATAAGGAAAAGTTGACCATTGTTTTATGCCACGGTTCATGGACTGGTGCTCTTGTGTGGCAAAGTGTGATTCCATTGTTGGTCAAAGAGGGCTACAAGGTTGTTGCTGCCGATTACCCCACTAGAAAGTTTAGCGAAGATGTCGAATATGCCAAAAACTTGATCAGCAATCAAGAAGGAAACGTTCTCTTGGTTGGATACTCGTATGGTGGTGCTGTTGCAACCGAAGCCGGTAATCACGAAAAGGTTGTTGGCATTGTATATATCTGTGGTTTCGCTCTTGATACCAATGAAAGTTTGGGCAGTGTCTTGAACAAGAGAGAAGATCTCGCTAAAGATGGTAGAGTGTTGGACTCTCAAGGCTTCCTCTGGGTCAAACACGAGGATTTCCATAGAAATATTTGTCCAGATATCAGCAAAGAAGATGCCTTGGCCATGTCTGTCTGTCAAAAACCATTACACTTGGATGTTGTTCTCAATGAAATGGGTCCAAATCCAGCCTGGAAAACCAAGCCATGTTACTATCAAGTTTCAAACAACGATAGAATGATTCCAAAAGAAACTCAATTGGAAATTGTAGCCAATATTAAACCAAAGAAAACCATTCATTTAGATGCCAATCATGCTACCATCTCATCTCATCCAAAAGAAGTATCAGACTTTATTCTCGATGCCGCTGTTGCTTTTAATAATTAAAAAATAAATAAAAAAATAAATATAAATAATTAAAATAAATGATTAACCTGCCCATCTTAGAGGCCGCAATATATCAAATTCCTCAGACTGGAACCATTCAAATAAAAGATTTGCAAAAACACGGATAATCATACTATTAAATACCAATATCATTGATCAATTATTATATTATTATGTTACAAAAGATCAATATTTGATTTGGAATCTTGGTATTAGTCCCTTCTATCTTTCATTATATGACCAAAAGAGTAATTTTAAGATTTATGTTTTTCTCCCACACAGTTGACGATTTCAGGAATTTTTATTTTTTTTTTTTTTAAAGAAAAATTTTAAAAGCTCATAAAATTTTAAGAGTTTTTTTCCATTTATTTATTTTCATTTTTGGGATACACAACATATGTATTATACTAGATATAGATAGAATATCATGTCTTCTATGATTATAGAAACATCGCCAGCACCCCCAACACCAACACATACATCCACACCGCAACAGACACAACAAACTAGATCATCGATACTTTTTCAAGAGGTTGGAAATATAATCAATACATTCAAGAGAAAAACATTTGATTTAATATCACCGTCATCGTCACAGCAACAATCAGAGGATATAAATAACAATAGTTCATCTCGGTCACTAAAGAGAAGTAAATACTATTATCACAAACAAAATCAACACTCACAACAATCGCCACAACAACAACAGCAGCAACTATCGAGTAATAGTATTTTTTCAATCACAGGTGAGTATTTTGAAGGGTCTAGTGCATGCACATGAATGGTATTAACCTCTATTCAATAACATAGTATTTTCGACAAAGAGTTTTTTGGGTAAACTAGCAAATTCAATACCATCTGCATTAAGTTCATTTAGTTTAGGTAGATCAAAAGACAACAACAAGAGTAGTCAAAAGAATAAAAGTAACAACACTACTGTAGCAAAAGATTATTCATATTACAATAGAGTAGATAATAAATATACGCTTAGACGTTCAGGTAATAGTAATAAAAACAACAGTAATAGTACCACGAGTAATAGTTATAACCAACAGGATATTATAAACTCTGTAAGATTAAAAAAGCTATTATATAGACCCAAGCAGCAGCTACCTTATCAATATCAAGGGGACTTCAATAATATACATTTAAACTTTGCCCCCTCACCAATTAAGAACCAATATCTACAACAAAAGGAACACCAAGAACAACAACAAAAACAACAACAACTATTTAATAACTCTCATTATATAATGGACGAATCAAATACAGATACAGATAATAATGAAATAGCTAATGGCAATCATAATAATAGTAATGGTGATAATGGCGACAATGATGCCAGTTTCACAAAGCACAATTCAACACCTAAAAAGGCTAATAGACCAACAACCCCATCATCGTCAAACAAACTCTCATTTGTAGATTCCGTTGCAATAGAAAAACAAAATCAAAAGTTTATCAAATCATTGGATAACGTCATTAATAAGTGTCAAACTTCATTTTATGTTACTGGGCAACCAGCTGATGTTGATGATGATGATGGAGATAATAGCAATATATTGTCAACAATCAACAACAATACATCATATAATGTATCAACTATACCTCAACAACAACAAAGAACATCAATTTTTAAGCAACCAATTTCACCATACAGATCACAACAAGAACTGCAACAACAAGAGCAATCATTTGATTTATTTAATCAAGATGATGATGATGATATCAATAACAATAATAATAATGATTTAAGTCTTGGTGATTTAAATACTTCGTTATCTAAAACATCACCAACAACAAAATATACTAGTGGTGCTAGTAGTCTTTATAGTAGTAGAAATAGTCAATATAAAAACAACTTGATTGCAAGTCTGAGACCCAATCAAAGTTTGAATCAAGATATTGTCGATCGTATAGAAAAGCAATCACAAGATCCTCAATACCAATTCAAACAGCAAGTCGATGTAGATCTCAAGAAACACAGAGACTCTGAAATATTCTCATTGTTGGACAAACTCGATTCACTTCACAAAACCAATAAATGGAATATTCTCAGACAAATTGACGAGAGAATAGAAAGAGACAAGAACGCCAAACCCATTCTCAGACCATTGTCACCCAAAGAAGATCAAATCATTGATAATATATTTAAACGAGGTGGCGACGATGAGGAAGTGGTGTCCAAGGTGGGTGCAAACATCTGTACTCGATCCGATATTCGTTTATTGGGGCCTGGTAAATGGTTGAATGATGAAATCATTAATTTCTATTTGATCATGTTAAACACTAGACAAACCACCTCTACAAAGTATATGAAATGTCATTTCTTTAATACATTTTTCTATCAACTTTTATGTAATAACAATGGAACCTATAATTATGATCGTGTTAAAAAGTGGACAAATTCAATTGATATTTTCTCTCTCGAAAAAGTCATTCTTCCCATTCATTTGGGCAATCATTGGTGTTGTGCTGTAATTAATTTTAAAGAAAAACTTATTCAATACTATGATAGTTTGCTTGGTGATAATCCTGCTTGTTTATCTGTAAGTTTATTTTGTTTAGTTTATTATTAAATAATGGCTATTAATAGTATTGCTTTCAATTATATTTAGAAATTGAGAAGATATTTACAAGATGAAATGAAAAATAGAAAAAAAGAAGGTATTATTAATCTAGACGAATTTAGAGATGTAACAGATAAAGATATTCCAACACAAAATAATGGGTATGATTGTGGTGTGTTTATGTGTAAATTTGCAGAATTCTCATCAAGAGGAGCTAAATTAAATTTCACCCAAAAGGATATCACTCAATATAGACGTAGAATGGCTTTAGAAATTTTAAATAAACAAACTTTTGACTAACTTTAATTTCAGAAATTTCATAATACATGTTTTTAAAACGTTTGATATTTATTTATGGTTATACTGGGAAAACATGTTCAATGGAAAGTACTGCTTTTTAGACGTATCGTCAAGTTCGTGCCCAGGTTGATTTAGTAAATTATGATATCTGTCATTGTCCTATTTCTGATAATTCAGATATTAGATTCTTGTATTATTTTCAAAAAAGGTAATACATTTTGCATTACAATATGATAGAAAAAAAAACATAGCCCGACAAATGTCGGCGGCGGTGTGGGGTCTATCCTCAGAGGGTCCCATAGTGTCATCATCATTGTCCGAGTCAGGAGAGGCGGAAACAGTGGATGTAGTGGTAATGGTGGTAGTGGACTTGGTTGGAGTGGTTGGGGCGGCTTCGAGTGGGAGAACAACTACCGGTTTGGTGGGGGTAGTGTTGAGGGAAGCAGAGATTGGTGCGGAGGGACCATTAGTGGAAGTAGTAAACGAGGAGGAGGGAGATGTATTGGAGGGTATTTTAAGAGGAGGGTCGTCAGATGTTTTCAACTTCGCTTTACTGTTTGAAAAGAGTTTCATCTTGACGATAATATTTTTTTGTCTAAGGGAATCGATAACCCCATCCTCGTAAATGGGCATTGACATGTTCTTTTTATAAAGAGCGAGCCCAGCGAGTCTGTCGCCCTCAAGGAGAATAGTCGAGTGGACCTCTGGTGCTCCACCAAGCAGGTAGAGGGTATCTTTGAGGTGCTTGAAGCCATCATTGACCAACTGGGGAACCACAGACCCTGTGCGCACTAGGAGGACATGGTGCGAGCAAAAAAAGATTTGGCAAAGGCGAGGGTGCGAGTATAGCATTTGGTGCACTAGGTCGAGATTACTGTGGGGTACTCTAGCATGGCAAGTAGTGCCTTTGTTTGTCGTAGTGAAGCGAGGAGAATTGTCAATAGACAGCTCTAGTAGCTTGAGATGAAGTTCGTTTGGGATATCCTTCTCAGACTTAAAGGTAGGAAAGAAGAAGCGAACAGAGAACTCGTCTTTCTTTAGGGTAAACAATCTCTGCATTGAGATGAGTTTAGACAGGGGATTGTCAGGATCTTGAAGGCACCTCTCTATCCAGGCAGCGGTTCTGACTGGACCGTGAAGGTTATGCATTGCTTGATCAGCATATGGGAGTGTGTCCGGTACTATAGTGGTACCAACAGATGCGCCAGGAGCTGGGCTGTCCATTGGTATGTAATACGTAAAAATTAAGAGGTTTTACTAGGAGCAGAGAATGTAACACAGAAAACGTAAAAAAGCCGTAAAAACTTTTTAGAGATCTGCATGCGAGTTAGGTCAACAACGAAAAAAAATTAAGAATAAAAGGTCCCGAGGGTATGTTCTGAGATAATTAGTTTGAATGGGGCTGGGGGGAGAGCGAATTTGTGTGGGATTGGTGGATTAAAAAGGTTTCAAATTAAAAAGTTCTCCCTCTCCGGGAATTGAACCCGGGCCTTTCGCGTGACAGGCGAAAATCCTCACCACTAGACCAAGAAGGATTTGGATGAAAATAGGAAAAAAAATTATAATATCTATTTTCGAAATTTTTTAAAATTTTAGTTAATTTCTATATAGTTTTAAAATAAGCAAGATATATAAAGAAAGATAAAAATTATAAACCTCAAGAAGTTATTTCATATTCCATAGGAATCGTTTTTTCATTTGTTAAAAAAAAAGATTAAAAATGAATAGTCATTTTCTATCATGCTCCGTAATATAAAGATTTTAGATGGGGCAACTAAAAGATTATTAAGCTATAGAGCATTATCATCTTCACTATCATTTAATAACAACAATAACTTTAATAATATTTTCATTAAAAATAATGAAAGTAAATTAAACAGAAATCAAATACACAGCGATAACATTGCAAGATTTTATTCGTCAACTAATAATAGCAATAGTAATAACACAAACACAAGAGGTGATCAAGAGAATAAATATGAAAGAGCAAAAGTTAAAGTAGTGCTTGATAAACCCGTGATTGCCATCATTGGGAAACCAAATGTTGGCAAGAGTACTTTGTTTAATAGAGTCATACAAGGTCAAAGAGATGCATTGGTGGAGGAGATACCAGGCACTACTAGAGACAGATACTATGGCGAAGGGTTTTTGTATGGAAAGGAGTTTATGTTGGTCGATACAGGTGGTCTGATAGGCGAGACAAAGAATGATAGGGATCAATTTCAGGGTGTTATCAAAGAACAAGCAGAAATTGCTATGGAGGAGTCAGACGCTATATTGTTTGTCATTGATTTTAAGCATGGTATCACTCCCGTCGACAAAGAGTTGGCGCGTATGTTGCGTACAAAGAAAGCAAAGGGAAAGCCCGTGTTTATTGGTGTCAACAAAGCCGACAATATAAAGAATCGTGTGCACGAGTTTGACGAGCTCAAGACCCAACTGGTTCGTTTGGGATTGGGAGATAATCCCATCCCCTTTTCAGCAATTCACGGCGACGGCGTTCTCGATCTGATGCAACACGTGCTGAAGGACTTTGCCTACAAGGATCTCACAATCCATGCCGAGGATCTCGACACGCCCGGACCTATCAGAGCGGCAATTGTCGGCCAACCCAACGCGGGCAAATCCAGTTTACTCAACAAAATCATTGAAGAGGAGCGTTCGATTGTCTCTGACATCCCGGGCACCACTCACGATCCCGTGGATATTACCTTTAACTGGCGCGATACCCACGAGATGACGTTGATCGACACTGCAGGCATTCGACGCAGATCGACACACAAGGTTGGTTTGGAAAAGTCGTCTGTGCTCTGGGCGCTCAAAGCCATCGAGAGGTCCCATGTCGTGTATTTGGTGATTGACGCGACCGTTGGTGTCACTGAACAAGACCTAAAGATTGCAGGATTTGCCATAGAGTCGAGAAAATCGTTGATTGTCATTGTCAACAAATGGGATCTCTATCTATCCAATCTCAAGAGTGGAAAGATGCTCGAAGATAAACTCTATTTCCAAGATCTCCAAAAACAAAATTCGTTTGACATCAATCAATTCAACACAACCTCGATGAAAAAGACACAAACCTTTAAATCACTCCTCGAAGACCTCATTGCCGAAAATATAGAGAAATCCAAAACCGACAACAATCTCAAACCAACATCCTTTAAAAAGAAATCATCAATATTAGAGAAAAAGAACCAATTAAAGAATAAAGCCAAACAACAAGAAGTGGAAAAAGATCAAGATGATCAAGACGAAGATGAGGATCAAGATGACGAGGAAGATCAGGAAAATAGTATTCAAGCCAACAAACAACATTCATCAGACTTACAATACAGCCAAATTTATTGGCCAGATAAACAAAACAATTTAAAAGAGATTGATAATGACGATGACGATGAATTTGATATTGATATAGAGCAAGTAATGAAACAAGAGCAAGATCAGGAAGAAGAGGAAGAAGAAGAGTTGGATGAAGAAGAGGAAGCAGAAAGATTCTATAAAAATTACTTGAAATATTTAAAGAAAAAAGAAGAGATGGAAAAGGAGGCAGAAGAAAAAGGTACCATTAAAAAGAGACCACCTCCACCAGATGTTCAACCACCAAAATTGAGTAGAGAACAAAAAGATTATGAAGCCAAACTCCGAGAGAAATTGACATTCCTTGATTTTGTCCCTGTTTTATTCACTTCTGCCAAAACTGGATTTTGTGTACCGACCGCCATCGATCTCGGTATCAAGGTGTTTTTCGAGCGTGAAAAGAAGCTCAAAGTATCTACTTTGATGGACATTATCAATCAGGCAACCTTTAAACACAAGTTACCAAGCAAAGGTAAAAATAGTCTTCGTATTAAATTTGCAGCCCAGGTCAAAGGCTATCCACCAACATTTGTGTTTTTTGTCAACGATCCAGAAAAAGTCGAGCCTTCTTTGGTCAAGTATTTATTAAACTCTATTCGTCAGACCTATCCCTACACCGGCACTCCCATTTTCATTAAATTTAAAAAGAATAAGCGTAATCCAAAGTACAGTAAATACATTAAAAGAAAGACTCACAATAAAAAATAAGATGAGTGGCGCAATAATCATTTGCCTTGCCATCACCTTCTTTTCACCTTGGCAAATCTCAGATTTTTTTACCTTTTTTTTTTTTTGTATTTGTTTTTGTTTTTTTCATTTATAAATTCCCTTTTTCAGTAGATATGAACAGTAACAATAACAATAGTAATAACAGTAATAGTAGCAATGATGAGATTAAAATACTAAAGCAAGAGATTAGTAAACTGAAAAAAGATTTAAAACAAACAAAAAATGAAAAAAACCTATTAGAATTTAAAAATCAATTATTATTGGATATGGTATGTGTTTGATACTTGGCATCATAAACGCATGCACAGATAGATGTAATCTTGTTGTTGTACGACTACTAATCCACATTTTCTATCCCATAGTTAACATTAAGTAGTTTAGATGTAAAATATTTTGAAGACCTAGAAAGAGAATGGAATAATAATAAGAGATAGACCTGGTTGGTACCATAGCATAGGATAGCATAGGATGGGAGATAGAAGTAATTTATTAGATAACTTTTTTCTTTTTTGATCATATATTTAAAAAAGAAGGAAAAAGAGTGCATGTACACAGATATATTGTATTAATAGAAATAAAATAATTGTAAATTTATAGCGATATAGTAATACCTACACACTACTATACAAAACAAACAAAAGAAAGGATTCAAGAATAGATTATTTAGGATTGATATTTGATGTGAAGAATTTTAAAAAAAGAGTTTAACTTTTCTATAAAGAAATCAAGTCTAATTTTGAATGGAAGATTAATTTCTCCATTGATGTGTTGTTGAGGATAGATTACATTGTCATTGTCAACATCATGATCTTCATCATCATTGATCTTGGAGTCTTTATAAACTCTTATAAATGATTGTTTTTTCTTTAGGTTTTGTTTTTGATCTTGTTCTCGTTGTTGTTCGAACAATGAATATTTGTATTCCTCTGTAATAGACTCTAGATAGTCGTCGACGCAATTCCTATTGTTTGCATCAATGATAAACTGTGCTTCAAATTGAAACTTTTTCAAAATCTTTCGACAATGTTCCTTTTTCAATTCACTTGTCTTGCTCTTTGAAATAATGGTGAGGGCTTCCAATAAATCTTGTTGTTGATTATTATTGTTACTACTCGACATATTGTTATTATTTGTAACATTATAAATTTCAAAACAATAAAAAAAAGATCTTTTAATAGACAATCATGTGTTGCATTTGATCTATAAACAGAGGTTTAGGCCTAAAGATTTGCCCTATATGTGAATGGGGTGTTTTTGGGTTGTACAAATTTTTTAAAAATTGATTTATTCTTTTGACAAATGAGCCAAGGTGTGGGCATGCTTTTCCCAATTTCTGCCATCAAAATATTCCAAATTTGCGAATTGTTCGGGGTTAAAATTATCCAAACATCTCACATTGATACTGTAACCATCTGGATTACTTCTTGGAATCTACAGGAATATTGATATGTATTGTAATTAGTATTAATAAACACCTGGAGAAAAATAATAACAATAATAATAGTTACATAAAATGGAGTAATACCACAAGTGGAACAAAAGTAATGTTGAGCAACACCGGTATTGAATGTGTAGGTTGAAATGTCAACGCCAAATTCACCTTTTACAAGTCTAAGTTTGGATTTTGGTACGACAAAATGAATGAAACCTTTCTTTGCACAAATACTACAATTACATCCAATGGTTTGTAAATTTGATGGAGCATCAAATTCAATTCTAATTTTTCCACAGTGACAACCACCGGTATGTGTAATAATTTCTTTATCTGTCATTGTTGTTGTATATATGCAATATAAACAATGTCTTTGGTAAAAGCTGAAAATGAATTAAAAAAAAAAAAACTAGAAAATTTCAAATTTTCTGTCTA
>AJWJ01000361.1:0-24256 GCA_000277445.1 Polysphondylium violaceum
TATATATATATATATATATATACAACCCCCAACTTGAATTTCTATTTTTAAAATATAATGAAGAGATGATATTCATATTCAACTTGTTTCCATTATTATAAATTAAAAACAATCTACTTCTATTTTTAATTCATATGATTAATATTATCAACTTCTTTATCAATATTTTAAGAAAGAGATATTTTATTTTTATTTTTTAAAATTCTTTCTAAATGTGGTGAGGGTGGTGAATGTGTCCATCATGATGAAAAAATTGTGAATATTTCAAAATTGCTTCGTTTTTTTTAAAAATATGAAAAAAAGTGTGTGGAGAGGATGTGATTGGGTGAGATTGGAATCTCACAGTGATAAGTAGGATTGGGGGAATACCATTGATTTAAGTAATCTGTCGACATTTTGTTAGGGATAGGGTATTAATGTACTATATTGAATTTAAGGATATTCTGGGTGTGGGAGTGGGTGTGGAGGTAAATGGTTTTGTAATATATACATAATTTGATGTAAAAGAAGACCTATTGTGGATTATCTATCTTTTTAATCTGCCGGATTTTAAAATAGTTTTTCACCATCCTATCATATGGCTTCCACACACGATCCACCAGACGAAACGTATGGGAATTATCTCGAGATAGTATCTTCATGTCATAATTGGGATTGTGGGTAACATTTGCATTGTTTAGGCAGTTTGTGTCTGGTCATTAAAAGTGAACAGATTATAGACACACTCACATACACAAGTGAATGATAAGAAATACACTTGCAGCAACCAAAATTCCTAAAACTATAAATATCACTGGAAATCATCCTCATTTTCCATTCATTCAATAATATCAATTAATAATAATAATAACATTATCTTCTCTCTCCAATTATTTATTAAAGAATGAAAGTTCTTAATATATTTTTAGTCTTACTTTTATTAACTTCATGCATAGCTTTATCTATTGGTATGTTGTGATTTAAAGGAATTGATTGATTGTAAATTGTCACTAACAATATTTTTAATAATAATAGCTGAAGAAGCTCAAGCCAATGGTGGCATTAATTCCTGTAAAGGTTTAAATTGTGATGATTTAAATCCATGTACTCTTGATACCTGTGAAAATGGTTGTTGCAAACATACTCCAATTGATGTAAATGACAATGATGTTTGTACTCTTGATAAATGTGTTAATGGTAAAGCTGTTCATGAAAAGATCAACTGTGACGATGGTAATTCATGTACTTTGGATTCCTGTGATTGTGTCAAAGGTTGTGTTCATGTTCCTATTGCCTGTGATGACAAAAACCCATGCACCATTGACTCTTGCTCAAATTCCACTGGTTGTTGTCATACCCCAATTGACGTAAATGATAACAATGCCTGCACTATTGATAAATGCGTTGATGGTAAAGCTGTCCATGAACAAATGAACTGTGATGATGGTAACTCTTGCACTTTGGACTCTTGTGATTGTGTCAAAGGTTGTCAACATATCCCAATTGCCTGCGATGACAAAAACCCATGCACCATTGACTCTTGTTCAAACTCTACCGGTTGTTGTCACACTCCAATTGATGTTAATGATAACAATGCTTGCACTATTGATAAATGTGTTGATGGTAAAGCTGTCCATGAACAAATGAACTGTGATGATGGTAACTCTTGTACCTTGGATTCCTGTGATTGCGTCAAAGGTTGTCAACATATCCCAATTGCCTGTGATGACAAAAACCCATGCACCATTGATTCATGCTCAAACTCCACTGGCTGCTGCCATACCCCAATTGACGTAAATGACAATGATATCTGTACCAATGATAAATGTGTTGATGGTAAAGTAATCCATGAAAAGATCAACTGTGATGACGGAAACTCCTGCACTTTAGATACCTGTGATTGTGTCAAAGGTTGTCAACATACCCCAATTGCCTGTGATGATAAGAACCCATGTACCATTGACTCTTGCTCCAATTCAACTGGTTGTTGTCATACTCCAATTGATGTAAATGATAATGATATCTGTACTGTTGATAAATGTGTTGACGGTAAAGCCGTTCACGAAAAGATCAACTGTGATGATGGTAACTCATGTACTTTAGATTCCTGTGATTGTGTCAAAGGTTGTGTTCATGTTCCAATTGCCTGTGACGACAAAAACCCATGTACCATTGACTCTTGCTCAAATTCCACCGGTTGTTGCCATACCCCAATTGATGTAAATGATAATGATGCCTGTACTCGTGATTCTTGTTCAAATGGTAAAGTAATCCATGAAAAAATTGTTTGTGATGATTTCAATAGCTGCACCGTTGATAGTTGTGATAGAGTAAAAGGTTGCATGCATATCAACAAGGATTGTAACGATAACAATAGATGTACTGATGATAGATGCGGTCAAAATGAATGCGTACATATCCCAATCAGCTGTGATGATAACAATCCATGCACCATTGACTCTTGTTCAAACTCTACCGGTTGTTGTCACACTCCAATTGATGTAAATGACAATAACATCTGTACCGTTGATAAATGTTTAAATGGTAAAGCTGTCCACGAACCAATCAACTGTGATGACGGTAATGCATGCACCTTGGATTCCTGTGACTGTGTAAAAGGTTGCCAACACGTTCCAATTGCCTGTGATGACAAAAACCCATGTACCATTGACTCTTGCTCCAACTCTACCGGTTGTTGCCATACCCCAATGAACTGTGATGATAACAACAAATGTACCATTGACTCTTGTGACTCTAAAACTGGCAAATGCAGTTCCAAACCATTGAATTGCGATGACAATAACGCATGTACTTTGGACTCATGTGACTGCAATAAAGGTTGTGTCCATACACCAATTGCTTGTGACGACAAAAACTCCTGCACCAACGATGTTTGTGATTGCGTCAAAGGTTGTCAATTTATCCCAGTTGCATGTGATGACAAAAACCCATGCACCATTGACTCTTGTTCAAACTCCACTGGCTGCTGCCATACCCCAATTGATGTAAATGATAATGATATCTGTACTGTTGATAAATGTGTTGACGGTAAAGCCGTTCACGAAAAGATCAACTGTGATGATGGTAACTCATGTACTTTAGACTCCTGTGATTGTGTCAAAGGTTGTGTCCATACCCCAATTGCCTGTGATGACAAAAACCCATGTACCATTGACTCTTGCTCCAACTCTACCGGTTGTTGTCATACCCCAATTGATGTAAATGACAATAACGCCTGTACCACTGATAAATGCGTAAATGGTAAAGTCATTCATGAAAAAGTCAACTGTGACGATGGCAATGCATGCACTGTAGACAGCTGTGACTGTGTCAAGGGTTGTCAACATGTCCCAATTCCAAATTGTGGCAAGCCAGAAGAGAGTTGTGATGAACAAGATGAAGTCCACATTAAAGCCCATATTGGTGTCAAACACTAAATAACACAAACTCAATATCTAATCAATCAATATTACTCTTTTTCAAATCATTTTAAACAAAAAAAACAAATAAATATATATATAATATTTTTTCATTTTCATATCTTTCTTTCTTTCTTTCTTTCTCTTGGAACAATCATTCCACAATAAAGAGTTGAACCATGATGTTCCTAATTTGGTATGTGATTGCGAATATATTGGACTAAAAATGTGGGGGGTTTGAAATAAAACTAAAACAGTTTTTTATATCTACCACAAATTTAAATGTATAGATTCAAAAAGTGTTGACAACATATTTGGTTGACAAAAATTTTGTAGTTCAGTATAAATAGACATATAATAATTATTATTTTTATCAAGAAGTAAAAAAAAAATAATGATAGAAAATGAACAACAACAATATTCTAGTGAACCATTTAATTATGACCACGATTATAAACAACTAGTAGATACCCCATTGGAATTTTGGAATGAAATTGCCAATAAATTTGTGTACTGGGATACACCATTTGTAAATGTTATGGGAGGCACAATAGAGTATCCATTATGGTTTGAAGGTGGTGCTTTAAATGCTTGTTATAATATTTTAGATAAACAAGCTTTAAATCCTGATATAAAAAACAGAACTGCTTTGATTCACACATGTCCATATAAAGTAAGCTTTATCATTATCTACTCTTTATTTTAATGCATAAACTAATTTTTTGATAAATAATAGGGAATAGAGGAAAAATTAACATACTCTGAACTTTATGATAGAGTTTGTGAATTTTCTACTGCTTTGAGATCTATTGGTATTAAAAAAGGTGATAGAGTTTTGATTTATATGCCAAATATTAATCAAACTATTATATCCACTCTAACTTGTTTTAGATTAGGTGCAATTTGTAATATTGTATATGGTGGATATCCATCTCATCAACTAGCAATGAGAATTGATAGTTTTAAACCAAACTTACTTTTATCTTCTGATTTTGGAATTTATGGAACAGAAACTATCTCTTATTATGGATTAATAAACAATGCAATAGAACTTTCAAATCATAAAGTTGATAATATAATAATTTATAGTAGAAAAGATTTGGTCTTTAATCATACCGATTCAATTCCTGAAGGATCATTGGACTGGTATGAATTAATTAACAAATCAACTAATCAATTTACATCTATAAATAGAGAATATACTCCAGTGGAATCTACTCATCCTCTAAATATCAGTTATACAAGTGGTACTAGTAGTCAGCCAAAAGGAATAGTTAAAAGCACTGCTGGCACTCTGGTTGCAATAATGTATTATCTATGCAACAACATTGCATTGAATAAAGTGCCAGGTGTGTATTTTTCCAAAACTGATTTTGGTTGGGAAACAGGTCAAATTGGAATGGTGTACACCCCATTTTTAAATGGTTTAACCAGTATAATTTATGAAGGAAGCTCTGTAGAACCAAAAAAAGGACTTTGGAGTGTTGTAGAAAAGTATAAAGTAAATTATCTTATGATCTGTGCAGATTTGGAGCTTCTCATGAAATATGATGATAGTCATCTATTCAATCTATCATCTCTCCGCGCTTTAATGACTGGTGGTCGAAAAGTATTAGAGTCCACATCAATTTTTTACAAAAAAATAACAGGTTTGCATTTGATAGAGGTTTATGGTAGTACTGAGGCTATGTCAATAATCGGAAATTCGACTAGAACGGGAGTTACACAACTTGGAGTTACTGGTTTTCCTATGCCTGGTTTTTCATTGGTTATTGTTGATGAAAACAGTCAACCAGTTGGCAATGGAGAAGCTGGAGAATTGGTTATAAAACTTCCTGTTGGACCAGGTGTTGCAACTACTATTGATAATAATCATCAACAATATATTAAATCCTACTTAGCAAAACATAAAGGATACTTTGCAACTGGTGATTTGGCCATTAAAAGAGATGATGGATATATCAATGTTTTGTCCAGACTAGATGATATTGTAGTAGTGAATGGAATCAAAATAAGTATGGAACCAGTTGAAGAAGCAATTTCATCTCATGAAGCAATAGCAGAATCTATAGCTATTGTAATAGAACAACCAAATCAAAAAGATTATACAATTGGTTTAGTTGTATTAAAATCAATATTTCTCAACAAAGACAAAAACAATATTATTTCACAAATTGGTCAATTAGTTGAAAAAAAAGTAGGAGGGTTACCTAATTTTAAAACAACTTTATTTATAGAGAGAATACCAAAGAATAGAAATGGCAAAACTCTTAAAAAAATGATAGCAAATATATTTAATGGCAAATCTTTTGAAATTCCATCAACAATTCAAGAAGAAGGTCAAGATATTATTCAAGAAATTCAACAAATATATAAAGATTATTGTATGCAATAAATTTAAAAAGATTACAATTGTTGTAAATAAAGATGCATTTTATTTTATTTTTATTTAAGCAGAAGTAATTGATAATTGACTTTTATCGTCAACCGATACAGTTACAGTTTGATTTTCTTTAATTTCACCCTCCAAAATGAGTTTGGCCATTGGATTTAATAAATATTTTTGAATGACTCTTTTGAGTGGTCTGGCACCATAGATTGGATCATAACCTTGATCTGCCAACCAATTGAGTCCATCTTCTTTGACGTGGAGAGCAATTTGTTTTTCAGTTAAAAGTTTTCTTAGATCATTCAATTGAATGTCAACGATCTTGTCCATATCTTTACGAGAGAGACGATTAAAGAGAATGATATCGTCAATTCTATTTAAAAATTCAGGTGGGAATCGTGATCTTACGACACCCATAACTTCCTCACGGGCTGTAGAACTGGGAGTTTCGTCTGGGAGATTTGCAAGGACTTCAGCGCCAAGATTACTAGTTAAAATGATCATTGTGTTTCTAAAATCAATTTTACGGCCTTGACTATCGGTGATGTGGCCATCATCGAGGATTTGAAGTAAGAGATTGCTTACTTCTCTGTGAGCCTTTTCAAACTCATCAAACAATACCAAAGAGTATGGACGTCTTCTTACGGCTTCGGTCAATGTGCCACCCTCTTCATAGCCAACGTAGCCTGGGGGAGCACCAATCAATCTACTCACAGAGAACTTCTCCATGTATTCAGACATATCTATACGAACCAATGCATTGGGACTATCAAACATAAACTCGGCCAATGAACGACAGAGCTGAGTCTTACCAACACCAGTGGGACCGAGGAAGAGGAATGAACCCAATGGACGATTGTGTGAGTGTAGACCAGCTCTGCTAATTCTCACGGCGTTACTCACGGCAGTGACAGCCTCTGGTTGACCGACAACAGAGTCACCCAAGGTGTTTTCCATTTTGAGTAGCTTTTCTTTTTCACCCATCAACAAGCTGTGCACTGGAATACCGGTGGCTTTGGAAATGACCAAAGCAACATCTTTGGCAGTGACAGAGTCACTGATCATTGAGAAATTGTGTTCGTGGCCTTCCTTGGGCAATTGTTTTTCAAGTGTTGGGATAATGCTATAGGCAAGCTCACCAGCTCTGCCGAGGTCGCCTCTTCTTTGGGCCTTTTGTAATTCAATTTTAGCATTGTCCAATTTCTCTGCAATACCCTTGGTCTTCTCAACCTCTTCCTTCTCCTTTTTCCAAACGGCTGTCAATTCTTGGCATTCCTTTTCCTTTTCCTTTAACTCGTTCTCGAGCTTGGCTCTTCTGTCTTTGGAGAGCTGGTCCTTTTCCTTTTTGAGGGCCTCGATTTCAATCTTCATGACAATGATTTGACGATTGAGGTTCTCTATGTTTTCGGGCTTACTTTCCTGTTGTAGTCTGAGTCTACTGGCGGCCTCATCGATAAGATCTATGGCCTTATCTGGAAGAAAACGGTCAGTGATATAACGTTGAGAGTTGACACAGGCGGCCACCAAGGCGCTGTCGTTGATTCTGACACCATGATGGACTTCGTATCTCTCTTTGAGACCACGGAGAATACTGATAGAGTCTTCAACCGAGGGTTCTTGTACCATGACCGACTGGAATCTACGGGCAAGAGCAGGGTCCTTTTCAATGTACTTTCTGTATTCCGATGTGGTTGTTGCACCGACACAGTGTAAATCACCTCTGGCCAACTGAGGCTTCAACATGTTTGAAGCATCCATGCCACCCTCGACCGCACCTGCGCCAACCAAAGTATGCAACTCATCAATAAACAAGATGACCTCTCCTTTGAAATGAGCGACATCCTTGAGAATCGATTTCATTCTCTCTTCAAAATCACCTCTAAACTTTGCACCTGCCACAATGGCAGCCAAATCCAACGAGAGTACACGTTTGTTTTTAATACTCTCTGGCACGTCGCCATTGACAATTCTCTGTGCCAAACCTTCAACGATTGCAGTCTTACCTACACCAGGTTCACCAATGAGCACTGGGTTATTCTTAGTTCTTCTACTAAGCACTTGAATCGTTCTTCTAATCTCTTCATCTCTGCCAATAACAGGATCCAATTTTCCATTCTTTGCTATCTCTGTTAAATCCTTTGTATACTTTTTCAATGCCTCTCCAGCGGGCACATTATCTGGTGAAACCCATGGTTCTTGAGGTGGTTGTGGTGGTTGTTGTCCTCCTCCTTGTCCTCCTATATATGTATATATTAGTATATATACCCTATCTACCTATATCTATACTACTACTCCTACTACTTACCTTGATAGAATCTTTTATTTAATTTATTATTTAGATCATATTGTTGATTGAATAATAATGATGATGATGACAATGTATTCTTATTGCCACCAATACTGTTATTCAATAGTATATTATTTGATTTACCGACAATAGTACCAACAGATGGTGATGGAGATGAAAAGTATCGAGTTTGATACTTTGGTCCTATTATCTGTTTAACAGAATTACTAATCTTTGATAATCTATTCATTATTATGTATTATGAAAAAAGATAAATAAATACAAGTAATAATATGAAAACAATGAGTCAAGTCTGTCAAAATGTGTTGAGTGTGTATGAATTAATCTATATGTTTATGTGTGTGTTGTGAAGTTGAAAATATTATGCGTGGGTGAGAGGGGGTGTGAAGTTGATATTGTAAAAACAAATACAGGTGAATGAATAAATAGAAATAAATAAATAATATTTGTATATTGAATTAAACTCTTTCAATAATGAACCCAAAGATGACTAAAAAATCTAAAATACTATTCTGGGGCTCTGTAATGATGATCTGTCGGCAAACATGCTAAATTAAAAAAAAAAAAAAAAAATTAATTTTAAAATGTGATGTTCATCTGAAATTCAAATAAAGACGAGCGAAAATTTAAAAAAAATTCAATGAATCTTGAGGGAAATTTAAAAAAAGAATTTCAAGTTTATTTTTGGATTTGGATTCAAATAGATAGAGGGTAAATAATATATGTATGATGATTATGTATGATTATTATAGTATTATTATTATTAATATTATATGATGCGAGTTGAGGATGGGTGTGAGGAAGCACATATACAACAATTAATTATCTATTTCTGAATCTTGGAGGTGGAGAATTCTTTCTATAATGTCTACCACCACCATTGTTGTTGTCTCTATTATTGTTACGATAATCACCGCCACTGCCACCACCACGTTTATGGTATTGGGGTTTGGGGACATTGAATCTAACGCTGATCACACTTGAGTCAATTTTTGCACCGTCCATATATTTCTTTGCTTTGTCTCTTTCATCTTTTTTGATAAAGTAGATGATTGCGATACCAAGAGGTTGGTTGTTTTTCTCTTTATCCAATAAATAATTTACATCTTTTACAGTGCCAAAGTTTTCAAATATCTCACGCACGTGTTCTTTGGTGGTGTTGGGTGTTAGTTTTTCCACTCTGATGGGTGAAAGACTAGGTGTTCGTGATCTGGATCTTGATCTTGATCTTGATCGTGATCTATCTTTTTGTTTTTGTGGCATTGGTGATTTTGATCTTGATCTTGATCTTGAATGGGTTTTAGCGGTGTTGGAGGTAGTGGTAGATGGTGGAGATGTGGAGGATGCGCCTGTAGGATTGTTGTTGCTGTTTTTGTGTAAAGGGGAACGACTTCTTGGACGATAAGAGGAGGGTGGGGAACGACTACGACTTCTAGAGGCTTTTCTACGATAGTGTGGAGGAGGGGATGGTGATCTGCCTCTTCTGCCGCCGTTTCTGTAGTGTGGTGGAGGGGATCTACCTCTTCCGCCTCTACCACCGCCACCTCTGTATGGCGGTGGTGAGATTGACATGTCTCTTCTATATCCTCCGCCTCCACCTCTGCCTCCTCTGCTTCTTGGTGAATGTGGTGGTGATCTTGATCTTCTTCTCTTTGGTGGTGATCTACCTCTGCCTCCGCCTCTGCCACCACCCCCTCTGTATGGTGGCGAACGACTTCTACTTCTACTGCCACCTCTCATAGGTGAACGACTTCTACTTCTGAGTGGTGGTGATCTAGATCTACTCGACATTCTTCTATGTGGTGGTGATCTCGATCTTGATCTATTATTATTATTATTACTATTGTTATTATTACCTCTCACTCCACCTCTACTTCTACTTCTACTTCTACTACCGCCACCTCTTATAGGTGAACGGCTCTTACTACCATTACGATTACTATTTCTTCTTGGTGAAATACTTCTTGGTGGTGATCTTGATCTTGATCTACTCTTATTGTTATTTCTTCTTAGTGGTGAACGACTATTATTACGATTGCTGCTATTTAGTGGTGATCTTGATCTTGATCTGCTACCACCTCTATTCACTTTCATAGGTGATCTACTTCTACTATTACTTCTACTTCTACTTCTGCTGCCACCCTTATTACTATTACGATTCATTGGTGATCTTGATCTTCTAGGAGGTGGTGAAATACCTCTATTGGGTGATGGTGATCTACTCATATTATTTATTTGTATATATTTATAACATTTGAGCACAACCAATTAATTTTACTTCACACAATGAAATTTGATCTCTTCTTTTTTTTTNTTTTTTTTTTTTTTTTTTTTCTTAAAATTAATTTCATTCATTCATGTTTTTTTACCAAATAAATGATGTGTTTCAACAATTAATTCCACAATGATCAATGACATATCTCATGTATTGGAAATTATTTATTTATTTGCTCTCTTTGGTGATTCTATGATATTTCGCTGTCTGTTGATGTGATTGAAGATCTTCATATGAAAAGTAGATCAATCTTGTGCATGTATTGATCAATCGAAAAGAGAATTATGCATTTACAATTGATTGTGATGTTGATGATCATTTAGATATCCACACACAATTAATAATGTGGAGATTGGAGCAAGATCTCATATTATATTGATTTGATGAATCAAAAACTTGTGTATAGTGTATTCTTTTCTAAAATTATCAATCAAAATGCTCTTTACTGATTGGAATAAAATATGATGTTTTTATGGCCAAGTATGTGTGCGAAAGAGAGTGTTTATATCGTATTGTTTTTTTTCAATTCCTAAAACGATATAAATATGTAGTTTGACAGTCTTTTTTTAAAATTAAAAAAAAGCTAAACACATCCACACACCGCCACCATCTGCGAAACAAAATATTGAATTCCCATTTATATTAATATTATTGTTGTTGTTGTTTGTATGTGATTTTATTGTGACATTGTTGATTGAGTTTTAACACTCATCCCTAATAAATTTCCAATTAAATCCAAATTTAAATTCCAATTTCTTTCGATACACCAAAAATAAACCACATACAACCCCCAACACCCACCATCATCATATGAAAGTTTAAAGGGTTGATTGATAAATCAGTCAAACACCACACACCACACAACTAAAACATTTTCCCACACATTTTCCCTAACCCTTCCAACTTTATTCACTGTTTTCCACACACCCACACACTCACCTATCACACTACTATTAACAAATAAACAGTTTTTTATGTTACATTCACACTCTCTCACACACACACAAAGATGTAATGGCATTGTATTGTAATGAATTTACTTCATCGTATCATAATTAATTCTATTTAATATTTGATTTTCTTTTTTAATATTAAATTCAGAGTTTATCACCCACCGCTGTGTGATTGTCAATAAATTGAAAAATTCTACCTCTTATTTATTTATAATTATTTGTTTGTTTATTTGTTGTTTGTTGTTATTGTGTTGTTCAACCAATCTGCTAGCCACAAACCTTGCCATAATAATCTAAATACATATTTTACCACCACATCATTGATTGTTGTTGTTGCTGTTTGTGTTTTGAACAATACCATATATATTTTCTTTTAAAAATAGTGTATCTCCCCCCACTCACACACTTTTCACCACATCACAACCACCACTATTTTAATAACAGTACTCCACCTGCTACTACAACAACAACATTATAACTTACCCACCCAAAACATTTTTATATTTAAACATACAGTACATTATTATTATTATTTATTATTTTTATTATTATTATTTAAAATAATATTATTTGTTGTTTGTTGTTATTGCTTTGCGTGTAGTTCAATATCAACAAGACTCTCTCTATTGGAATTTAAATAACCCAAATTATTTTTAATCTATTGTATTTTGTGTTTTAAACTCTACAAAAAGGATTTTAAATAATACTAGTGTTTTATAAATAATAATTTTTATAGATACATCAATCATAAAATAATTATTTTACATATTTCCATTATCGTCACAATAGTAGTAGTATTTTTACATAGTTTGTAAATTAAAATGGGTCTCTCTTCATCAAAACTTCCATCTTTCTTTAGGAATAAACAGATAAAGATTTTAATGTTGGGTTTAGATGGTAGTGGAAAAGTATGTATTGGTATTTGATTATCATCCATTGTGATCACAAAATATTAATATTACAAATTATAATTTTTTTAAAAAAAACAGACAACCCTATTATATAAACTAATGTTAAACGAAGTAGTATCTACAATTGCTACATTGGGTTATAATGTAGAAACCATCCAACATAAAAATTTAAATTTAACTGTAATATTTATAAATATTTTAACATATTATATGCTGGTTATTAATTCAATATATATTTAGCTCTGGGATTTGGCCGGAGAAGAAAGAATTCGAGCTTTATGGAGACCATTTTATAATAAATGTTCGGCCCTTATTTTTGTTGTTGACAGTAGTGATAGACTAAGAGTTGAAGAGGCCGCAATGGAATTGAATAAATTACTTAAAGAAGAAGAACTTAAAGGCTGTAGCGTATTGATTTTTGCCACCAAACAAGATTGTATTTCTCCAATGGAAATTCCAGAATTGACAGATTTATTAGGTCTACATGAAGTTAAAGATAGAAATTGGTTTATTCAACCAACAAAAACTTTGGAGGGTGTTGGTATATATGAAGGCTTGGATTGGTATTTATTTTTTATTTATAGAGATATATGAATTTAGATCTTAATTATTAATTATTATTATTTTTTTCCTATAGGTTATCTACAAAATTATTAGAAAGCAAAAAATCGAAATCATTTAAATCAAAATTAAAATCTTATAAAATACATAGTAATTAATTAAGAATTAAAATAATCCATAATAATAATAACAGTGTAATATTATTACCAACGCATAAGAAACGGAACTCCTAAATTATACTATAAATCTGTAAATAATAGCTTGAAAATAGCTTGAAGAATTTAATAAATAAAACATATATATCTCTAAACGAGACTCTTTATTTTCTTTTTTTTAAAATTATACATTTAGCTTATGCTTGAGTAGGGGCTGGGACTGGAGCTGGGGCCGATTTATTCTTTTGGATAAAGGCAGAGATCACTGGATGCTTAGAAACGGCTTCAAAAAGGGTATTTTTGGCCTCGAGGATAATTGGTATTTGTTCAAGCTCTTTGTAATATCTTTCAATGTTTTTCAAGGCAAAGAATGTGGGGATGATACCGAGTTGTAAATAAGCCAAATGGGGATACACAACAATGTCTGCAGCAGACAACTTATCACCGGCAATATATTTATTGCTAGCGAGCTGTTCATCAAGAGTGGTGAGGGCTCTAAGATAGATACCCTCGTATTTCTCTACGATAGATGGTATTGGCTCTGGTGTAAAGATCTTGTTGATCAAAACATTGGCTTCAGAACTAGAAACTGTGGATGTTTGCCATTCCAACCACTTGAATACATTGATGAAACCAGCGAGATCTGTAGCGATATCAGGGATCAATTCATTTGGATACTTTCTCAAGATATACAATACAATGGCACCAGATTCAAAAATGGTTACCTCTTGACCAGAGGATCTGTCGACAAGCACTGGAACCTTTCCATGGATGTTTATTTTCTTGTACTCTGGAGTATGTTGTTCATTGTTGGCAGTGTTGATGTGCACATTGGTGAATGGGATCCCAAGATACTTTAAAATCAATTTGACCTTTGTAGAAACTGATCCTGGGTTTGAATAAAGAGTTAAATCGTTATTATTATTTGATGACATATTTATATTTATATTTATATTCGTTTGAGTATTTGTTAATAATCAAAACTGATCAGTTTTTAATTTATACTTTTTTTGAAAAAACTAAATTAAAATCCATTTTGGGATTTTTTTAAAAAATGTTTCAGAATGAAAAACATCATAATTATCACTTATTGATGGAATCTTTTTTTTTTTACTTTTTTTTGAGCCAGGGGGGTTTTTACTTGAGCATTATGGGTATTTGTTGAGAATTAAGATTTTGTTTTATCTTAAAAAATACCTTTTCAGACTATTATCAAGTATTAGTAATCGATGTGAATGCTTAATACATACACAAACTATAGATAAATGGATTATTATTATTATTATTAATGTGATTAGAAATCTATTTTATTTTATACAATATGCTCTAATGAACCTTGAGCTATTAGATTAGAGACATCTGATCTCCTTAAAAAGTGAGTGGTGTTTAAATGTAAATTTACAGTGATACCAGAGTTTAAAACAACTTGACCGAGTTCTTTTAAGACTCTGACTTCAATAAATAATTCTTTGGGTGGCTGTGGATCCATTGTAAGGTCCAATCCAATCTTTGCATTGTAATCTGTTAGTAGTCTATCATAGTCTGCAAAGAATTTACTTTCATTGGGTGATAAGTTTTCTTTTAAATCTGTAGATAATAAACTTGTACCTGAATTCCACCTATATTCTCTAATTCTATTTAATCTTTCCATTCTTAAATAAACATATTAATTCATTTGTTCAAATATATCCATGTAATAACTAAAAATAATAATAATAATATTTACAAATAAGCTAAAATGCATCTTTTGTTTCTTAATATACTTAATTGGAAAACTGCAGAATGTGACAAGATATATGGTGTTTTTTTATCTTCCAAATGTTCACTATGAGTTTGTAAATATGTTAGATAAGATAAATAATACAAGATATGTGTAAAAAACATACGAAATAGTTTCAATTAATTCTTTATGTAGAGCATTTATTTCTTCGACCGTTCTTTTGATCGATGTATCCTATTATATGTGAAAGGTTTGGAGTGGATTAGTTGATGTTTTGTATGTGCGATTATCTATGAATGATATATTACATACACCATATGCCAACAAACTATCTGTTCTCTTGAGTTCTCTTAATAGCTCTATTGCCTTTTCTGTAAACATCTCACTATCCCTTCTGTAAACTTTATTCTAACTATATATCTCTATTGCTACATGAAGAGAGTGTTGGGAAACTTTTTGAAAAAAATTTTTGAAAAAAGCGCGGGATGCATGTAACTTTTTCATTCAAAAAGGCAAGGTATTCAAATTACATAATAGAAAGATGATTTTAAATTAAAAAATGACTCAAAGAAATACATTCACAAATTGTTGTGATTTAAATCTTTATTTTTATTATTATCTTACAAGGATTTTTTTTATCGATCTGTTTGTTTTGGTTTTTTTTTAGTTATTTCTAGAGTCCATTTCAATGGTTCCAGTCTTGTCATTTCCGGCCAAATGACCATATGAAACAATAGTACTGTATGGCTATATTGATTTAACAAACATAAATATATTAGAATTTAGAGAACAAGAATAATCATATATTATCTATTTTGATTGAACAATTCTACTACTTACAACTAATAAAACAATGAATGCCCAAAAGACAGCAGTGCTGGTGGACAAGTAGATTTTAATACCTTGGCAGTAGGCGTTAAAGAATTCATCACCACCACAAGCGTTTTTAATGTATTTATGTAAGAGACTACTGTAGATAATGAATACAATGATTGATTCGAGGATGGTGTAACAACACATTAAAAAGTAAATCTTTTTGATTGTCTTTTTCTCTAAAATGGTTGATAAAATACCACAGAAACCAGTTAAAACACAAACACAACCATTGGCAAAGAAAGCCCATGTATGTTGGGTATCAACATCTTTGTTTGCCCAAGTAAGAACTACTTGAGTGATACCAAATAACTAAAGTTTTTTTTATAATATTAGTATTTGTTTATTTGTATATATCTTTTTTTATTTGAAAGGTAATGCGGAGCTTTTTAACAAAAAAAAAAAAAAAAAAAAAAAAAAAGGGTTCAAAAATAGATATATATCTATTTTTAAACCAACATTTGAATAAAGTTTATTAGACACATACAAATAATAAAAAGGAAGATAAACCAACTTTGGTTCTTGAGCACCAAAACATTTTAGTATGTATATGTGTAAATGTAGTGAAACGAGATATAAATAAAAATAAATGGGGATGTTTTATATACTAAAAAGTTTTTTTTTTTTCCTTTTCAACAGATATTTATTGAACTGTGGGTGGGTATGAAATTTGGCAATTTTTTTAAATTTAAAAAAAAAATTAAAATAAAACAAAAGAAATCCCAAGAGTTAGTTTTTCAGATATTTTTTTTGTCAAAATTCTCTTAGGTAAACGACTTTTTAACGGTTTTGGAATTTTTTGCCACACAAAAACTTCAAATCCCCCCATACCCAAATACCTTTGTCCACACCCCCCCCAAATCATATGATTTTCAACCATATAAAGTCTTTATAAAGATGTGATGGATGGGAATTGAATAAAAGAATTTAATTTTTTATTCACTATTCTTTTTCATCCAACCCTCTTTACAATTAAAATATGTGGTGTATAGTATACAATTCAAATTTCAGAGGGGGCAGTTTGAATAAAAATTTAAAATTATCCATAAAAGATCTTTTGTTTGTGAGTATGAGTGTCTCTATGCTATCGATATAGATGAGGAGTAACACAAATGTAGTAATAATAAACATACAAACAAACACCAACCATTACATCACATTCAATTTTGGCATTTTATTCAAACAACAGTATACTCAAACATTTAGTTGTGGGTAATAAATACCATGGCGGATAACGATACAATTCCATTCTGAGAGTTGTCCACCACTTTTATTGAGTAGAGTTTATATGCAATATGGGGTGTTGTGTCGTATTTTTACAAATTTTATATCTATTTATTTATTTGACATGTCTCAAAAGGTGATTAATTCTGTAATGAGATCTATCGACTTCAGCTTTTAATTTAGTATTTTCTTCAAGTAACTATTAATTGTAGTTAATTAGTAAATTATATTGGTAACTATTAATTGTAACAAAAAAAGATAATAGAGATGATAATTACTTCTTTATATAAAGCAGCTGATACTGTTTCAGTAGAGGAAGAAACTTTTGGGGCTTCAACAACAGCTTTTGTATCTATAATGAATGATTTGTTAGTTTGTTGTTGATTTTATGCGCATTTAGTAATAAAATACATACTAAGTAATTTATCTTCTAATTGTGCAATTCTTTTAGTTAAATCTTCAATAATAACTTCAGCTTTATTAGCTCTATTTTCAAATTCTTGAATACCTTCCATGTTTAATAAATATATATGATCGAGTTGTGGACACAATAAAAAGTAAATTAAAAAAAAATCAAAAGGATTTTTTTTTTTTTTTTTTAGAAAAACGAACGAAAGTGGACCTCACTAATGTAATTTCCAATTTTGGAATATATACAATTGGATTGTTCAAGTTTATAAATAATAAACAAAAGAAAATAGTATTTGATAAAATATTATTATTATTATTATAACTTTATTGATTTAATTTTTTTAAAAAGGGGGATAGGGAGTTGGGTATTATTATTATATTGTGAAACTTAAGACACGACACTACAAACAAATATATATTTAAAGTTTAGATAAAATTGGGAAATCTTCAACAACGGTTCTTCTTAAATCATTGAGGTGATGTTTGGCTTGAACAGATTTTCTAAATTTAGATAATCTTTCGGCAATGTCTTTGAGTTGACCATCTTTGTCTTGGTATGGTGGTAAAAGTTGAATGTATTCTTCATTGTTTTGTCTTTCGGCTCTGGTTGGTTTCTTGTCTTTTTTATTGTTGTTTCTGGTGGTACGCTTTCCAACGACTTCAATGTGTTTTTTCTTTTCAACGATTCTCATTTGTTCGAAAAGGATCAAACAGTTGCCCAAGAGTTCCATAGAACAGCTCTCATAGTAGTGGATTTTGCCTTCTTCGTACATCTTTTCGGCAAACCAACCAATACGTTGGAGGAGATTGTTCTTTTTGATGGTGCTTTCTGGTTGAATGGAAAACAAGGTCAAGAGACCTGCAACGTAACCTTCAATCAATGGATAGAAAAGGTTGGCAAAGAAAGTGACTGGACTTTCGGATTTAATAGTGTATGATACTTTACCAGTGGCAGCGTTGACGTCTTTGGCAATTAAACCTCTGCTGACCATCTTTGCAATTTGTGATAAAATAAATTCATCGGTATCGTAACCTGGTTGATTGACAAACTCAATAGACAAAATCTTGCCCAAGAATCTAACTTCGGAAATCAATGATTCTTGATCGACACTGTTGACAATGTTACTGTTGTTGGTGGTGGTGTTGTTGGCTTTCAAAAGTTGATCATTATCTTTTTGATGTTGTAAGAGTGATTGCATGACACAACTAATTAAACCATCCCAAAGGAAGAGATGGAGAAGTTGATTTCTGTAGAAATTGAGAACGAGGATATTCTTTCTATAGTTGCTGTTGTGTGAGCCTTGTTGGGTGAAAGCTGGTTCATACATATTTCTTCTCTTGCTAACTAAATTGGTCAAAAGTTTGAGAGAGTGGTCGACAAGGGCATCAGATGGACCTTCAAAGGCAACATCACCGCCACGTGAAAAGATTTCTTCACGGAGCCACTCGACCTTGTTGATGAGTTCTTCACGATTGATACCACGACGGAAACTTAAAAGAATGGTGGCGACGGCAGAGGTGGTGGTAATGATGGCAGATTTGTTGAGATCACGAACAATTTGATAGCCAAGATCTTCAATGAGAACACGACGATCGTTGGTGTTGTGGTATGGATCGAAAACTTGACCTGGTGCACGAGTATCGTTGGTGTTGGTGTTTGGTTCAAAGTCACCTTCACTGATGTTGGCATCGACTTGCTTACCAGCATTAGGTGGGGCAACGAGGGCGGCAGTTGGACCGGTTGGATCTGAAAGACGGGCAGAAGAGATTTCTTTGGTCTTTTCTTCAGTGTATTGTTTGATAGAGATTGGTTGAGAAAAGACGACATTGATACGACCCCAGTTCATACGAAGGATCTTGGTGGCACGGAGAAGACCATTGAGTGACTCTTTGGTTTTGTTTTCACCCATCATTTCTTGACTGTAGAGTTCACCTTCGAGGACCTTTTCATAAGAGATACCAATGGGGACTACGTGAACATCTGGTACTTTATTGTCGAGGTATGGATTGGCAATCATGGACAAGAGACCCATCTTTGGATGAAGAGATTTACCGGTTCTGGAACGTTTGCCCTCGATAAAGAACTCGATTGGTTGGTTGTCAATGACAAGTCTTTGGACGTATTCGGAAAAGATGGCCCAATAGAGAGCGTCACCGTGGAAAGAACGACGTAAAAAGAATGCACCAGCATTTCTAAAGAACCAACGGACAATGATGATGGCAAGGAAATCTTCACCAGCAGCAATGTGTGGAAGTGGCAAGTTGTATTCGAAAAAGATGTAAGAGATGATTAAAAAGTCAATGTAGGATCTGTGAGTTGGGACCAATACGACTGGTGACTTTTTGATGGCCTCACGAATCAACTCGATACCCTTTTCGTCGACATGGATACCTTGATAGATCTTTCTCCAAACCTTTTTAAGGAACCAACCAAGGACTCTAACAACGACAACGTTAAGATTTGATTGCATTCTATCGATGATTTGGTTACCTCTTTTCTCAATTTCACTGACAAGTACACCTTCTTCACGAGACACTTTCTCCATTGCCATTTGAACACGTGGGCTGTTCATAACGAGTGAACGAATTTCGGCAGGTGCACGTGGTGGAAGTGGGGTTTGAGTGACGTGACGATAGCTAGTGTAAGCCCAACTTACATCAGCAAAGACCCATTGAAGGAAACCAGATTGATTGATATCAGATTTGGTAATGAGTGAGGTGTTGAGGAGCTCGGTTGGTGGACGTACACCCTCTTCCTTTAACACGTATTTGTGGAGACCATAGCAGAAATAACAGAAATAAGATTGCCAATTGATTTCAGATGCATCGATAGTGAATTTAATTTTATCTTCAGCGTCTAAATCTTGGATGGCCTTTTCGAGTGTTGACACAGAGAATACCCATTCGTGAGCTGTAAAATGTTTGAATGTATCTGTAATTAATCTAGCTGCTTTTGTCATCTTTTTAAATGCCTCTGCTTTTGATTTGGTTTCTTCATTACCAGTGATCATGGCAAATGTTGATAAAAGGAATGATGGAATGCCATACTTCATGAAAAAGTGAGCTTCATACATCATAATATTGGTATGAAAACTAAAACTAGATCTAGCAATTGATTTCTTTGGTGTATGGTTTCTCCAATATTCAGTTACCCAATGTGAAACTCTAATCCATGATACTGGATTTCTATGACTGGTACCAATCTAAAATTAATTTTGAAAACAATATATTAATATAATTGTTCTCAAACAACATAATCAACTATTATTGATACTTACTTGATAAATCTTTAAAACATTTTGATTAGCAATTGATGGAACGGCGGCAATGAGAGCATTTGCGACGAGATCAACTGGAACAATATCAGCAATGATCTTACCATCACCTTTCATAAATTGAACTAAACCAACACCACAATACAACATGACAGCACCGACGGCGGCGACTGAATCAACCCAACCTGGAGTTGGTTCTTTGAGGGAACCACCAACAATGGTTGGTCTAACAAAACACATTGGGATATCACCACGTTTCAAAGCAAGAATACGTTCAGTGATGGCTTTGGTAAAGGTATAGGAATTTGGATAACTACCCATTAAATTTGGAGTAATCTTTTCCAAGGTTGGAATGTCTTGTTTCATAATCAAATCGACCATCTCTTCTGGATTGAAATCGAGTACTGGTAATTCTTCGTCGAGCCAACCTTCACGATTAGAGTTGACATAGGCGGTTGAACAATGGACATAGGCAATGAGACCTTTGAGTTTTTTAGCAAGATCAAGCATATTGAGTGAAGCATAGAGATTTGATCTGATGGCATTATCCAAACGCTCACGAAAATCGATACTGGCAGCACAATGAATAATGATATTGATGTTCTCAACAATACCAGCATAGTCCTCTGCAGAGAGACCCAAGCTCTCTTTGGACAAATCACCAGCGATTGGGATCACTTTAGCACGAATATAGGCATTGAATTCTTGGACGCCCATTTGAGTCTTCATCAAGTCCCAAATTCTACTGCCTAAAATATCTTCTTCAAAACGTTCTTTGGCATTACCTCTAATGACAATAAAGATTTGTTTGACTGATGGAATGTCTCTCAATATCTTTTCCAAAAGCACTTTACCAACAAAACCTGTGGCACCTGTAATTAATAGACTCTTTCCATTATAACAATTATTAATCATCATCTTGTTGTCGTCGTATTGATTTGCTGTCTAACAAATTTGAGAATTGATTGATTTCTAAATTGTATATCTTGAAATGCTATATATGGTGTGGGTGGGGGAATGCGTCTTTTTTTTGATTGATTTTAAAAAAAAGTGCGCGCAATAGTTGCCTTTTACAACCTCTGTCTCTTGAGTGTTTAATCAATTAAATACACAAACACAGAAATATATCTAATGTATTATATCTGTGTGCTGATTGGGTGTATTGATCTCTATCTATCTCTAAAAAACACTGTGTTTATTAAAAGATGATGATGATGACGATTAAGAGGGTTTGTAATGAGGTATGCTAATGTAAAAAAATAATACACACCACTCAATTCAAAAAAAGCACACGCACGACAATTTTTTTTTTTTCAAAAATTTTTTTTTATTTTTTTTTCAATTTTTTTTTTCAAAAAATCTATCATGCGCGAATTGCCTTTACTTTTTTGGATGAGTTGTAAAATAACGATGAAAAATGTAACGTTTTTTTTTTTCAATGTGTTTTTTTTATGTCTTTTATCTCTAAAAAACACATGATTAATTTGTAGAGGCAATAGAGATAAAAATGGTTCAAGAAGATGTGTTGAAAATTAATTTTACCAGTTGTGCATAAAAGGTTTTAAGTGTGGTGTAAATGTTTTATGAAAGAGAAATTTGGGTGGAGAACAGATATATAAATATAACTATTTTGTCAGAATTTATAAGTCATGCTCCAATACTCAAGATATATGACGACCCTATTTCGTCTCTAAAATTGAAAATAAGAGATTTAAAAAAAGATAATAACAATACATCATCAAATAAGTATTAATTGGTTTGATAAGTTGCTCTGTCATGAATGGGAAATTGAATTGAATAGTATTTTTTTTTTTTTTTTTTGTATTTTCATTTTTTCTATTTTTTTTTGTTGATTTTTTTTTAAAAATTTTACACACACCCTTGAAAAAACTTTAAAGTCTGTGATTTTTATCGTCATTTATATATCGCACACGATGCTCTCATCAAAGTTAATTAACACTTCAAGATTTTTTGGAATTAGAAATTTCCATTCATCTTCTTCCCTTTTAGCTCATGTAAATGTTTCATAAATGATAGATCAACCACCACACAAAATAGATATATATTATAAATCTAAATCTAAAGATATAATAATAAATATATATTAATATAAAAAATATATCTATATAGAACACTAAATTATTCATTAATGGACAATTTATTGAATCAAAAACTAAAGATTGGGTTGAAGTTAAAAATCCAGCCACTCAAGAATTAGTTACCAGAGTACCAATCAGTACCAAGGATGAAATGCAAGCTGCCGTTGATGCTGCTGTTGCTGCTTTTCCAGGTTGGAGAGATACCTCTGTCTCAAACAGAGCCAGAATTATCAATAACTTGAGAGTTTTAATCAATCAAAACATGGATAAAATTGCTGCTCTTATCACTGAAGAACAAGGTAAAACTCTTCCAGATGCCAAAGGTGATGTATTCAGAGGTTTAGAAGTTGTTGAACACGCTTCCAACGTTGCCAGTTTAATGATGGGTGAAACTATGGAAAATGTCAGCAAGAATGTCGATATCTACTCTTACAATCAACCACTCGGTGTCTGTGCTGGTATCACCCCATTCAATTTCCCAGCTATGATTCCATTATGGATGTTCCCATTGGCCATTGCCTGTGGTAACACTTATGTATTGAAACCATCTGAACGTGTCCCATCTGCTTCTATGTTTTTAGCTGATTTGGCCAAACAAGCTGGTGTCCCAGACGGTGTTCTCAACATTATCCACGGTAGCAAAGATGCCGTCAACTTTATTTGTGACGATCCAAACATTAGAGCCATCTCTTTTGTTGGTGCTGATCACGCCGGTAAACACATCCACGATCGTGGTACCAAGAACGGTAAACGTGTTCAATCCAACATGGCTGCCAAGAACCACGCCACCATTCTCCCAGATGCCGCCAAGGATCGTACTTTAGATGCTCTCACTGGTGCTGCTTTTGGTGCCTCTGGTCAACGTTGTATGGCTCTTTCCGCCGCTGTCTTTGTCGGTGAAGCCAACAACTGGATTCCAGAATTAGTCGAACGTGCCAAGAAACTCAAGGTTGCTAGCGGAGCTTGCCCAGGTGCCGATTTGGGTCCAGTCATTTCCCCAGAATCCAAAAACAGAATCCACAAAATCATCCAAACTGCCATCGACGAAGGTGCCAACGTTATTTTAGACGGTCGTAATGTCACTGTTGACGACAAATTTGCCAAAGGAAACTTTATTGGTCCAACCATCATTACTGGTGTCACTCCAAACATGACTTGTTACAAAGAAGAAATCTTTGGTCCAGTCTTGGTTTGTCTCAAGGCCGACAGTCTTGATGAAGCCATCAAACTCATCAACAAGAACCCATACGGTAACGGTACTGCTATCTTTACTAACTCTGGTGCTGCTGCCCGTAAATATCAACATGAAATCGATGTTGGTCAAGTTGGTATCAATTTACCAATCCCAGTTCCATTACCATTCTTTTCATTCACTGGTTCACGTGGTTCATTTGTAGGTGCCAACCACTTTTACGGTAAAACTGGTGTCCAATTCTACACTCAAATTAAAACTATTACCTCAAATTGGAGAGATGATGATGTTTCCTCTGGTGTTGCCACTCATATGCCAATTTTAGGTCAAAAGAATTAAATTCATTTTGATATCGTTTGTAAAAAAAAAATTAAATAATAAATATATATCTATATAAAATATATATATCTAATATTTTAAAAATACACTTATACATCTTGTTTTTTTTTTGATTTGATTATAATAAAAAAAGGAAATAGTTATATTTTTTTTTAGATTTAAAAATAAGATCT
>AJWJ01000362.1:0-24255 GCA_000277445.1 Polysphondylium violaceum
TTCAAAAAATTGATTTATTTATTAAACTTTGATTAATTGACTTTTTTGGATTTGAATTATACATTTGTAATATATTGAAATATATACATTAATAAAAATTTAATAAATATAATAAAAGTAATATTTGATCTCTTCCCTCTCTCTGTTTAATCCAAAACTACATCACCATTGTTGTTTTTGCTATTTTCCTTTGATTTCTTATTTTTTTCATCTATTTGTTTGAAATAGATTTTACTTTGTTCAAAAAAGAAGTTTGGATGATTGATAACACCGGTGAGATTATTATTGTTTGGATGAAGGAAATGAAAATGTTTTGTACAAGCCATACGTGATTGAGTTTTGGATGCCTCGACGATATCATAGGTTTTGGAGGGATCAATGCCGAGTTCGAGGAGTTTTTTCTCGAGTCTTTCAGAGTCCCATAGATAGGGACATCCGTGCACTTGCTCCTTGCCACTGGGGAAGGTTCTTTGAATTTTTTCACAAGAGTAGGGGTCATAGGAAATACCTTTGCCCTCTTGACCGTATGTGTGACGAAACTGGTATGCATACTCTTTGTCAAACTCTGAGCTAGTGACACGTTTGGAGAATGCGTTTTTCCAAAATCCCAATGCTTCGTCGAGAGACAGTCCAATACCCTTGAGGAAGGTGCCATACTGTAGTCTGCCGTCGTGCATCAACTTGCCATAGCTTATCAAATGATCGTGCATAACTCGCATACAAAGTGGAAATGTTTTGGATAGTTCAGGAATTTGTTCTTTTTTAATGTGACTTGAGTTGGCTCCATAGAGTTTTGAATTGACAATAGTTGGTCTAGTGATACCTCTCAATATCTCTGCAATCTCTGGGTATTGTGTTTTAAATCTAGCTTTATCTTGTTTAACCTTTTCAATGGCAAACTCCAAATAGTTTCTATATGTACATATTATCAATTCTCTAAAATATGCTTTAAATACAATGGCCCATCCTTTTTTTAATACAACTTTACCATGTTCAACCAATTTTGGTACATCTTCAAATGGTATCTATAATTTAGATATGTATATTAATATATGATATGAATAGACAAGACAACAGCAGCAACAATAACAATAACAATAACAACAACAACAACAACAACAACAACAACAACAACAACAACAACAACAACAATAATAATAATAACACATACTTTATAAAATGAATTTATATCTAAATCAATGGGTTTACCATTGGATGTCAATACTAAGTATTCCAAATCCTTTTGATAGGTTTCAAATTCTTGAGTGGTTAGCTTTGACCAACCAAATTCAGTAAACTGTTCAAGATGTGTCGTTAGATCGTTTGTTGATAATCTAAAATTAAGTAATAATGCCTCTGCATTTATAAACCAATCTTTATCTTCCTCTGAATCACACATTGCTATTCTACACATAAAATGTGATAATTCATCTTTTAACTTTGTACTTGGATGTTCATGTTTACCTAAATATTGTGTAACCAATCCAAAGAATTGTACATCCAATGATGTTGAATTTCCTTTTGGATTTGAATCTTTTAATTTAACAATTTGGTCAAGTACTATATATTTGTTTTTGTTTGTGTTGGTATATTTAATTAGTTTCCTCTATACACAAATGGTTTATGATGATGATGATGATGATGATAATCATCGTTGTTATCCATCCTTACAGGTTATTCTATCTAAACATGTGTGCTCAATCTGAGTGAGATTACATTCAAACGTAGGAACATTTGCATACACTATCGAGTATAAAGATGAATTGTATCCCTTTATTTCCTCTTCTTCAATTTTAGTTTTCTTATTTGTAGTTCTTAACATCTTATTGTTGTCCTACTCTTACTCCTATCATATGTATCTATGTAATATATCAAGTCTTAATTGTCGAGAGGGGGCTTAAGCGAGTTTTTTTCATTTTTTTTTTCATTTTTTTGGAGGGAAAATATTTGAATTTTGTAACGTAACATTGGGAGAGATTTTTTTTTAAAAAAAATTTTTTTTACTATTGTTTTTTGAAGTGGCACTGTGTTTCCTCGCTTTTTTACAGCGCGCTCTCTTACACATTAATCATAGGCGAAATTATTTAGATTAATTCGCATCGATTACCCTTTTTCCCCTATATTATATATATATACATATACATCTCAAAATGAGCAATAAGGTTTTAAATATTGATGGTGAACGTATTTCTGGTCAAGATGTCAGAAATCAAAATGGTAAGCGTGATCAGAAAAAGAAAGAGAAAGAGAGAGATAGCGTTACATCATAATCAACAATAACACAGCAACAACCAACAAGACACAATCAGCAAAATCAGGACATAGGCAAAAGATGGCAGCATAATTATTTAGAGAAATTCATTCACATGACAAACTATAAATAATTCATTCAAAAGGATCAGCAACAATCATAAATAAAGGAGCAACTACGATAGTTAGATAGTGGATAGATATATAGATGTATTATAGATCACATGTACACTGTATCTAGATAAATAACAAACAAATTAAGTGGAGAATATGAGGATTGGTTAGGTGCTATATTTGTTGTTGATTGCTAGTTGTTTGTGTCTGTTAACACATTCAAAGATATGATGATAATGATAATAATAATAATAACAAAGATAATCAATAATGACACAATTATTAATATAAAATAAAACATATTATAGTTACAGCAGTTACAGCCATTTCAAATATTGTTAAAACATCATTTGGACCAATTGGATTAGATAAAATGTTGGTAGATAATATTGGAGATGTTACCATTACAAACGATGGTGCCACTATATTAAAAATGTTAGAAGTAGAACATCCAGCAGCCAAAGTATTGGTACAATTGGCAGATTTACAAGATCAAGAAGTTGGTGATGGTACCACATCAGTTGTTATTTTAGCAGCAGAATTATTAAAGAGAGCCAATGAATTGGTTCAACGTAAAATCCATCCAACCGTTATCATTAGCGGCTACAGAATTGCATGCACTGAAGCCATCAAATATATCAATGAATTTTTAGCACAAAGCGTCGATAGTCTTTCAAAGGATTTCGTCATCAATATAGCCAAGACTTCAATGAGCAGCAAGATTATTGGCGACGACAGTGATTTCTTTTCAAAGATTGTCGTTGAAGCCATGAATCGTGTAAAGAGTATCGACTACAAAGGTGATGTTAAATATCCAGTCAACGCCATCAACATCCTCAAAGCACACGGAAAGAGTGCCAAAGAGAGCACTCTTGTCGAAGGCTATGCCCTCAATTGCACCGTCGCCTCTGAAGGTATGCCCAAGAGAGTACAAGGCGCCAAGATTGCATTTTTAGACTTTAACCTCCAAAAGACAAAGATGAAGCTCGGCCAAAAGGTTGTCGTAACCAACGTCAACGACCTCGAAGCCATCAGAGATCGTGAAAATGATATCGTCAAAGAAAGAATCCAATTGATCATTAAATCGGGTGCCAACGTCGTCTTGACCACCAAAGGTATCGATGATCTCTGTCTCAAGTACTTTGTCGAAGCAGGTGCTATGGCAGTCCGTCGTTGCAAAAAGGAAGATCTCAAGAGAATCGCCAAAGCCTGTGGTGGCACAGTCCTCATCACACTCAACAATCTCGAAGGTGAGGAATCTTTTGACCCCAGCTGTCTTGGTCAAGCCGACGAAGTCGTTCAAGAACGTATCGCCGACGACGAATTGATTGTCGTTAAAAACTCCAACAAGAAATCCGCATCCATCATCCTCAGAGGTGCCAACAGTTTAATGTTGGACGAGATGGAACGTTCTCTCCACGACTCTCTTTGCATTGTCAAACGTACCCTCGAATCTGGTACCGTTGTTCCAGGTGGTGGTGCCGTCGAAAGCGCCCTCTCTATCTATTTGGACAACTTTGCCGCCACTATGGGCTCTCGTAAACAATTGGCAATCTCTGAATTTGCCGAATCACTCCTCGTCATTCCAAAACAATTGGCCGTCAACGCCGCCTTGGATGCCACCGATTTGGTCGCCAAACTCCGTTCCTATCACCATGCCGCTCAAACCGATGCTTCTAAAAAGAGTTTCTCTTACTCTGGTTTAGATTTAAACAATGGTAAAGTCCGTAACAATATTGAGGCCGGTGTTTTGGAACCTGCCGTTGCCAAAGTAAAATGTATTAAATTTGCTACTGAAGCCGCTATTACAATTCTTAGAATAGATGATATGATTACTCTTTTCCCCAAAGAAAAAGGTGGTGAAGATGATGGTCATGGTCATTAATATCATTATTACATAAAATAATAAAAAAAAAAAAAAATTAATTATTCCTATATAACCTATATCTATGCCCCTCGTTTAGATCTGAGCCATTTTTTTTATTGGAATATAGATTCATTATCACGATCCTTAGTAAAACTGTCTTTAATTGATAAAGATTAAAAAAAAAAGGATATCATAAAAAATATTATCATTTACCAACGATCCCAACCATCACCGGTAACGTAGTCAATGAGCTCTTCATAAGACAATGGAGAATAAAGGTCATCCGAATATCTAATAGTAAATGGATCGTTTCTTTTAAAAATAAAATTAGGAAAAGAAAGTAAAAAAAAAAAAAAAGACACAACATACCTATAACATGAAGAAAAACAATAAAGAATATAAGTTGGCTGGTTAATCTTGTCTTTTGGGGGATAAACTGTTATATTTAAAATCCCCAAATATAATGGTCCTGAAAGGGTAACTGCAGATTTAATTGTTATTTTGAGACCATATCTAAAAGATGAATGATATTTAGTACAATAAAATAAAAATGAAAAAAATAATTGACTTACAATAATCCATTTTGAAAGATACAATATTGACCCTCAGTCAATGTTTCAGTAGTTGTAACAGTTTCTTCAGTTTGCATTGTTTCATCATATTCAAAACCAGTAGTAACCTCAAGACTAGCATCACAAACACCTTCAATACCCCCAGATACTGAAGCCTTTACATCAACTGAGGCCTCAAAATTTGAAGTAAAACCTTTTTTAAGAGAATAGGCTTTTGACATTGTTCCTGGAATTGTTAAAGAATCTAAATAAATCAAATAAGCGGCAATTGGTTTCATTTGATCTAGATGATCATCAGTTAAAAATTGAAAATCCATAAATTGTGTATTTACCATAACGAGACTATCTAAATAGATTAAGATTTAAAATTAGAATATCGTTATGTGAAAACTAATATTTTAGCAATTCTCTGTTCCGAGGCATTAAATTTTTCATTATTTACCGGGAGGATCTTTTAATTTAATTTGTCTAGGATTTTTAATTTATTTTTGTTAATATCGATTGATTAAAATATAAAAAAAGATATATACCTATCAATTTCAAAGTTTGAGGTAACCTCGACAGCTTGTGATGGATCAAACTTTTTGGGAAGATCAGGTTGCATACCATTTTCAACAATTTTGGGAGGTTTTAAAGCATCAGGGATTTCTTTAATAATAATTTGATCTCTAACAAAACTATTTGCTGGTAAATACCTTTTTAAATAATCTATTATTTTACTTTCTAACGACATTTTTACAAAAACCAAATGATAAAAGAATCATTGAATGTATTGTCAAAGTATAAATACCTTTTTTCAAAAAAATTTAAATTTTAAAATTAATTCTATTCCTTCTGAATTATTGAACAAGTTATAATAATACCACCGCCACCGCAACAGCTTAGGGTTCTTTTTTTTTATTGTCTTAAAAATACACCTAAAATGGACTATTCAAGAAGTTATTTTTATTTCAATCTAATTTTGGTTCCAATTAGTTATGTGACATTACAATCTTCTCTTAAAGAAAATATATTTTCAACCCCATTTATATTTTTAGATTACTTCATGAATGTGGTTATATTATTGAGGATGTGACTAAGAAGTGGGTTGGTAGTACTTCTCAAAAAAGAATTATATCATAAATTTTACCATAGCATATATAAATTGTATAAGTATTATTTTTAAAATAGTTTGGTTGGGCAGTGTGGGTTGACAGTATAAGTTTATAGCAATATCTGTTGATCAATAAACACACCCAATAATTCATTTTTAACCCTTTACAACTCTTTGGTATTATTATTAGTGAAAATGATGTCTCATGAAAAGATTTGGAAAGAAATGATAAAAAGAAAGAGAGAATAATACTCTTTTTAATTCTTAACATTAAAAACTTTTGGTGAAAAATATCTATCACTCAGCCCATTTTTGGTAAAAGTGCCCATCAATCCCAGAAAAATCTATTTTAGTGAAGGCTTTTTCACAATTCTATCAACATACGAACATGCCAAAATATTTATCTTTTGAGCCTCACCCCAGTACGATTAATTATTTTTAGATGGATTTGAAGTTATTCAAATTAATTTTTTTTTTTTTTTTTTTTTTTTTTTTTTTAGTATTACATTGCGAGAAGATATTTCTATCAGATGCGCAATTGTGTGAAAAAGAGGTTCTAAATCATGAAGGGTGGGATCATCATGCGAAAAAATAAAATAAAAAAAAATTTAAAAAATTTTTGCAAAAACTACGAAAATTTGCAAAAAAATAAAAAAAAAAGATTCCAACTCCCACCCAGTTCTCACTTCAAAAAAAACATTTAACAACACAGACTCATCATCGTCACACACGCCACACAATTTCCTCATTTTACACATACAACCGCAATCAAGTGTTGTGTATATTGAATAGAGACTACTGTGTGAATTCATCATCATCATCATCATCATCATCATCATTATTATCAACATCATTTATTTATTTTATTTTTGATCGACGATATATTATACGTATATTCAAAGATCTAACATGTGTCTTCTCTTTTATCATTATTAAGTGTCCAAACCAAACCTAAATTATTATAATTGTATTTTTTTCATATCTAAAACTTTATATTTTCTTATTCAATCACCAATTTCGTACACTCACTCTTTACACATCGCGAGATAATACTACCAAAAATAATAAATGGACCCAATAGACTTTCACGATTTACAACAACAACAACAAAAGATTTCAACGGCAACAACAGCAACCACATCGGGTGCAATATCAATTCCAACTATTAAAAAACAACCTTTGGCAACAGCAACAACGACAAAATCACCATCATCATCTCCTATTCATATAAATAATGCTACTACACCCATTTCAACATTAAATAGTAATATTAAAGGTAGTACTGCTGCTCCTATAGTTTCAACATCACCTCTATCACCATCACCATCGTCATCACCAATATCATCTCATTTACTATCGACCCAATTGGGTTCAATATTACCTCTCCCCTTACCATCAACCACTCTTTATAATATGAATAACAACTCTACATCTCCACTACCATTAAATAAATTCACATCTACATTTACACCTACACCTACTCCCGCACCTGCACTTAAACAACAACAAATTGATGAAAAAGAATCATTATCAACACTATTGTCAACAACCACCAATACCAATAATAACAATAGCAATAGTAACAACAACAACAACAATGAAGATGAATCATCACTACTAACAACACCAGGAGGAGGCGGAGGGGCGTTGGGTGTTCACATTTCAAATATATTTGAAAATTTAGGATTTGTAATTGATATCACTATCAATTTAAAAAATAAAATGGAGTTGGTAAAGATCATTAAAAACAATGGTGGCAAGAGTTGTTATTCTTGCACGGAAAAAGCAACGCATCTCGTCACCACCAAGCAAGGATTCATACGAAAAACTGAAAAAGTTCAAAAAGCAATTCAACAAGGTCTTCCCATTTTAACAAAAGAATATGTTCATCATTGTTCATTTAGAAAGGAACTATTACCAATTGACAATTATATTATCACCATTGTAAGTGTTGTATATATATATAGATCTATTACATTTAGTTTTATCAATAATCATATATATTAATATACAATAACCATCTGATAGGAAAATACCACATCTAATAATAGCGGTAATAGTACCACTAGTAACAATACCAACAACAACAATAATATTATTTCAGATGAAAATGATAATACTATTGTTGTAAATAATAATGATGAACCTGTTTTGAGCGGTAAAGTGGATTTGGAGAATAATGCCCTGGCAAGCAATGCAAATGATAGTATTTCACAACAAACTGAAACGAATACTATTGCTTTTGTAGATAATGCCGAAAAGAATAATAGCCAAAATTCTAATAACCAAACAATATCTTCTCCTCCTCCACCCTCTCTTCCTTCTTCTTCTCCATCACCATCTCTAGAATTACCTCAACCTAAAACAACTACAACTACAACAACGACAATGACAACAACAAATACAATGTCATTATCTCCAATAGAATTACAACAACAACAACAAATGAAAAAGAAGAAATTCTCACAAAAACGTAATCATATAAACAACTTGCAAAAGAGTTATCTTGATGATCCTCAACATCTTAGATCTATTACTCGAAGACAAAAAGAACCTAGTATATCATTGATATCGGCACTCAGTGAACATTATATTTCCAACCTCTCAAACGGATTAAAAATCTATAGTAATGGCCAACAACAACAACTTGTTAGTGGTGGTAGTGGAAACAACAACAATAACAACATCAACAACAACAATGGTAATGGTGTATCCTCTCCACTGCCACCATCTACTCTTGTAGAGCCTGCCAGATTGAACGAGTATAATGAATATTCTACTGCTGATGAATATGATGACTATGATGAATACGACGACGAGTATGATGACGAGTATGACGACGAATATGACGATGAATACGATGACGAGTATGATGACGAATACGATGACTATGATGACTATGATGAATATGACGATGAATATGATAATGAAGACGAAGATGAAGATCAAGAATCTATCAATCAACGATTAAATTATAATAGAAGAGCCAATACCATGAACTTGCTTAGACACAGAAGAAATAGTCGTTTAATTAGACAACAACTTCAATATCAACAACTCCATAAACTAAAACAAACTTTAGATCTACACAATGTCGAGCATCAACAACACCACCACCACCATAATCCCAAATACCAAAAACACTCTAGACTTAATCATAGTAGTGGTTCTTCCTATAGAACTACCATAAATGATGGTATTATTGGCAGCGGTGGCAGTGGTAGTTTGAGTTATGTTTCAAGACCAAGATCTTCAACTGTTGATCAAAGTGTTTTAAGTAATAGTAATAGTAATGCTAATAATAACAATAATAGTAATAGTAAAGATTCTTTAAAGAAAACATTATCTTTTGATCAAAATATCAACACCGAAGTGGACGCCAACAAAAAAGAGCAATCTTCACCTGCAAAGAAAAGAACAAATCCACTTTCAATTAATTTTGATAATAATAATAATACCTCTTTATCCTCTTCTTCTCCTTCTTCTTCCTCTTCAAACAATACTAGTCTATCCACTTCAACAGCAGTAGTTGGAAATATGTCATCTGCCAACACATCGACATTAGCCATATCAAACGACACCATCAAAGACAGTGTCAATGGTAATGTTCTTAATAAAAGTGGTGGTAGTGTTCCAACTGCAGCAGGAAGTGGTACAGCATCAGCATCAGCATCATCATCAACATCATCAACAACATCATCATCATCATCATCAACAAAAACATCATCATCCTCCTCGAGTGTTAAAAAGAAAAAACAACCATTTCTACCACCACCCTCGACTCTTATCCAAATTCTTGTCACCTTTATCATTTTGAGTGCATTTTTTATGTCACTTCCAAATCCATCCGATGTCTAAGGGTAACTCACACACACATTCACATACTCTTGTGATCACATTTATCTTATTTCTCTTTATTCATAAATAACCAATAAATATATTATTGACTTTCTTCAAAAAATATATATGTGTATATCACTTTTTCAAAGTGGTGTCCTTTTCGTTGAATGAATTAAATCAAGCAACTCGCACACATGTCCCTTTTTGTTGAAAATCACAATAATCCAAATAAAATATGCGTGACACTAAAGAATGTTCTCTGTGGAAAATCACTGTACTGGTTGTTGAGGATTTTCATTCAAATTTTTTCAAAATTTCTATCATTGTCCTAATTTTGGGACATGCATATATATCTAAAAAACTAAAATTTTTCAATAGATATTTTTTAATTTTTTTTTTTTGTATCAAAATTGTTGTTTTTTGAGAGAAAAACGGTTTTATTCACAATTTTTTTTATAAATTTGATCATATATACAAAGTACAATTGTATATATAAAAGTACACTTTTTTCACATAACAAGGATTACTAGTAGATAGTTTTCTTATTTATTTTATTATATCCCAATATAGGTAAATATATAAATAAGCACCTGATTTTCAATACAACAATCTCTGTCACATACACACCCCCCCCCCCCCCCATTTTACTTTTTATAATACCTCTTACCACATTTACGTATATTTTTCAACAGCCCACAAAAGATAATTGACACACGCCAAAAGTAGTAGTATACTGTCTATAACCCCACCACCCCCTAATACCCACTATTCCGAGAGCGCATTTATCTTTATTTTTTTTGTTTTTTTTTTTTTTTTCTCTTTTTTATATTTTCCCTCCAAACAAAAAACACACTCACACAGGAGGAAATAAAATTATATCCTTAAATGCATTCACCCTTTTATTTGTATCCACATCACACCACCAAAAGTGCAACCAATCACGCATTAGGATCAAAATCATCACATTGTTTATATATCACTATTATTGATCAATTCAATCAATCAACATAATGTTTTTGTAGCAACGGTGCAAAGTTTCTATTTTGGATTTTTTTTTTGATAAAATTTTTTTTTTAAAAAAAATACCACCAAACAATAATCCTATCCTATCCCAGCCATCACGCTATAGAGATCGCTTTGGGTGCTATTCTTTACTCTCTCAGCTCACAATTGGCAGCAACAACATTAAACAACTCATACTCACTTTTCTCCCTTTTTAACCTTTAACCACTACTCATTATCCTCTCACACGCGCACACACTCACAAAAGTGCCACTTTCCATTTATATTGTATACATATATTGCACATAAAAAAACAACACACCCTCACATCATATTATTAACAGTTTTTTTTCTTTTTTAAAAAATCCTATTAGGGATCTTTTTGTTATCCTTTTTTAAACAATAGACCAACAACAACAACACCACCCACATCACACTATTTATTTAGTTCAACAACAACAACAACAACAACAACAATAATAACAATAACAATAACAATAACAATATTAACAACATAGATACATTAGATAGATATAAAACAAACAAACAAACAAACATCAAACAAACAATATTATAGACACACATTTTTATACCAATTTAAAAAACAACATTTGTATTATATAATTTATTATTATTTGTATTTTAGAGTAATTTTTATACAAAACAGCACAATACAAACAAATAATAGTAATAGGAATAGTAGTAATAGTAGAAAGAAATGAAAAATATATTTAGAAGATCAGTACAGATTTTCAATAAAAAGGATAAAGATGAGAAAGGAGGTGTGCCGGGATCACCATCGACAGGTAAAAAAGACAAGAAAAAAGACAAGAATGGCGTGGGAGATTCATCATCCAACGATTCACCCACCCTCTCGCGAGTAGAGAGTGTTAGTAGTTATAATTCAGATTCAATATCCTCTGCAACAGGACCCGTTTTTATATATAATCCCAATGCTAAAAAGGTGTTTGGAGTGCCCCTTACACAGGTGCCGTGTCGGGCTGACTCTAATGTGCCAATCATTGTGGAAAAGTTGGTCGATCATCTCGAGAAAACAGCACTCACAACCGAGGGAGTCTTTAGAATACCTGGTCGTGATGTCACTATAAATTCATTTGTCAAGCTGTTTGACAATGGCGAAGATGTCGACGTGTCGCCTATTGAACCCTACACAGCTGCCGGTTTATTGAAACGATTTTTCAGAGATTTGCCAGTATTTGTGCCACAACAGATAAACAAACGTGTAGCATCACTGTTTGTGTCTGAGGATGGCAAAAAGAAACCAATCGATATGGAAATACTTGGAAAGCTTAGATATCTTGTTCATCAATTGCCATCGGTACACTTTGAAGTGATGCAATCATTGACAGGTCTACTCAGTAAATTGATGAGCAAATCTGATGAAAACAAAATGACCATTTCCAATATTGCCATTTGTCTGGTGCCAACTTTAAATTGTGTGCCTGCCATTGTCACCTATCCAATTCAATATTATGATTTCTTTTTCAATGAAATATTCCCCGAACATCATCTATATCATATGAGACCATATCAGACAAATTGTAAGTCATGCTGTTATTTCTATTACCACCTTTTAAAAGTATGCTAATCCAAATATAAACTATTGTAGTAATATCAACAGCTATAGAAGAGAAATTAGAACATCTATCAACTCAACCAATGTTGATACCAAATCATGATATGCAAAAGAGATATTCAAGACCGGCATCAATTACCATATCTAGTTTAGTACCAAATGTTGCACCAAATAATCAATCACCATCATCATCAACAATTACATCAACTACTTTTACTTCACCACATCATGATTATCCATCAACACCAATTACATTTACAGTTACAACTACATTTACTCCATCATTAGAAGAACAGCAGCAGCAACAACAACAACAACAATTACAGCAACAACAACAACAACAACAACAACATTATCCTACAGATACAAAGTCAGAGAGAAGAGGCTATAAATTTGATCCAAATGATTTACAATTTATGGATACTAGTAGTGATAATAATAGTCAATATCTTAGCAACAAAAATTATTTATCAACAAACAACACTGGTACAATGAATAGTATCTCATCGCTATCATCGTTGGATCGTAGTAATTATAGAAGAAGTGTTGCCTACAATGGAACCTACAACAGCAATGAGGATACGAAAGCAGCTATTCAACAAATCAAAGAAAAGATTGATAGATATTCTAAAGAAAAACCAGCTACACGTACAAGAGAAGATAAGGAAAGAGAAAAATTACTTCGATATAGTGTTGATTTTGAAAGATTTAAAGAGAGATATATAAAGGAAAAGAGCGATAGATCAAGTAGAGACATCAATAAAGAAATTGAAAGAGAAATTGAAAAGAGACTTAGTCCAAGAGAAAGACTTAATCTCTTGCTTCAATCAAGCGGTGGTGGTACAAGTGCATCATCTACAATAACCTCTAGAGATAGCAAGAATTATCAAAGATATAGTATGAATCAACAACTTCAACAACAATTGTTACAATTACAACAACAACAACTTCAACATCAACTTCATCAACCAAATTTATCTGCTTCACTTTCAAATTTAAATCCACCACCAACCACCACTACAACCACCAGCACTACCTCTGCAAATAAAAGATACAGTAGCAATAACTATAGATACAGTGGTAGACAAGATTACATGGATGAAGAGTTTTATTCAAATTTCAATAACTCTCTTGATATGAATCAACAACAACAACAACAACAACCACAACAACAAAGTATGAGAGATACATTATCCAGACAAAGATCACAAAGTTGTTTTGAACCTGAAAATTTATTACTTCAACAACAATTGTATCAACACCAACAACAACAACTCCAACAACAACAACAACAATTTCATCATCCATCCTACAATCCTCAATACAGTGCCGCTGTTATTGAACAAAAGTTGGACAAAATTCGTGATACAATTAATAACATGAACATGGACAAAGACAACAGACTCTCTCGTGACTATACCTACTATCTCAGAGAGGTTGAAGATCTTAGATCATCACTTGCAAAAGAATCTGTCAATGCAGAATTTTTCGTAAACAAAAACCAAGAACTCGAAGATCGTCTTAGACGTGAAGAAGAAAAGAATCAAAGACTCATGGAGGAGATTCAATTGTTGGAAACTTACTTTATTCTCAAAGAAAAAGCTAAACTCTCTAAAAGAATATCGACCACCAAAGATATTCTCACTCGTTCTCGATCACCAACTCTTCCAACTTCTATGAACCCCATGATGGGTGGCACTGGCTCATTGAATAGCTCCACCAGCTCAATGTTTCTCTCTCCACCAATGAATAGTAATTTCTCAACTTCACCCTCTTCTTCCAAAGAGGCCATCGTTAATCAAATGCTTCGTGGAAGTACAAGATCACTTGTAAATTTAATGCCCACCACTACTACCACTACAACAACCACCAATACTATGCCTCAACAAACAAGTAATACTACTCCTACTACCACTACAAATTAATATAATTTAAGATTAAATTTTATTAAAAAAAAATATAAAATAACCAAACCGAAAGATTTACTATTTCATATAGATCTATATATTTATTCATCTATCTATACACATAACATGTTGTAAAATAAAATAAAAAACACACAATGGGGTGATAACTTTTTTTTTTTTGTTATTATCATTGATAAAATCATTCATTCTTTTATTTTCATTGCGTACCTTTAGAAATCAAAATCAACTTTTTAAATCAGGAAAAAAACAGAAGATATTTATTATTTATGGAATTCCCATTTTTAATTATCTATAGATTAGTTTTAGTGGTTTGGTCTTTAAATGCTTCAAGATCTTTTTGAATGGCTTCAATTCTTTTACCAAAATATTCATAAGCATCTGGTCCAACTGGTAAGGTTAAGGGTGGATTCTTTTCTCTAGAGATGTTGATTAACAAGTCGGCCAATTTATCAGGATCACCACTTTGATTGTTATTAACTTGATTAATGTGAAGGTCAGTAACTTTGTTTGCTGTTTCATATTCTGGAATAAAATTTTTAGATACAGAAACAGAAGTGCTTTGTAAAAACTCTGTACGGAAGTAACCTGGAAGTACAGAGGTTACCTTGATTCCAAATTCGGCCAATTCAGCATTTGCAGATTGAGTGAGTCCATCTAAAGCAAATTTAGAGGCACAGTACAACCCAACACCTGGGAAATTTCCAAAAAAACCTCCAACGGAAGAGATGTTGTAAATACGGGGACCATACTCGGAGCTTTTGTTGGTTCTTAAATGTGGTAATGTGTTTCTCATAATATTTAAGGGTCCAAAGAAATTAATATCAAATAAATCTCTAGCCTCTTTATCAGAGATTGCTTCAATGGGGGAGAAGAAACCATAACCAGCATTATTTACAACGACATCTATAGTAGAAAACTTGCCAAGGGTATCGGAAACAGCTTGTTTAACACTTTCTTCATTGGCCAAGTCTACAGAGAGTGCTAAAACTTGATCGGTGTTGTAAAGTTCGCCTAAATTTTTGATCAATTGTTCAGTTGATCTTGATGTAGCTGCAACTCTAAAGCCATTTTTAACTAATCTCTTTACTAATGATAAACCAATACCCTTACTGGCGCCAGTAACGAACCATACTCTATTATCATTTGCTTGTGTGTCTGACATTTTGTTTATAATTATACTTTGTAATTTATGTTGAATGGAATTAATGAATCATTAAATGAATTCATTTTATAGTTTTTTAAAAAAGCAATCATTTCAAAAGTTCTCGAAGCTTTCATATAACACATAAAAATTACTGCGGAGATTGTGCTTTTAAGTAAAAATTGCTTTGGTTTTGAAAAGATATTTTAAAAATTTTGCGAAAATCATAAGAACATGTCTTTATTAACGCGAATGTTGACCTTTTTTGGATTCAAGACAAACCAAAAGATATTTACATTTTATAAACCCATTGGGTGATTCTTTTTATTTTTTGTAAATTTTACATAAAATTAAAAGTTTAAATATAGATCAAAAACTAAGTTATGAATATCTTTTTGAATGACTTCAATTCTTTACCAATATATTCATTAGCATCTAAGCCTCCTGGTAAGGTTAAAAGTGGATTCTTTTCTCTAGAGCTGTTGATTAGCAAATCTGATTTATTTGCACCACTTTGATTGTTATTAACTAGATTACGCGGAGGTCAGTAAATTTGTTTGCTCCTGAAATTGGAATAAATTTTTTGGCTAAACTAGGGATTCCCTTTTTTAAAAACTCTGTACCGAAGTAACCTGGAAGCACAGAGGTTACCTTGATTCCAAATTCGGCCAATTCAGCATTTGCAGATTGAGTGAGTCCATCTAAAGGAAATTTAGAGTACCATCCAAAAGTTGGGAAATCTCCAGAAAAACCACCAATGGAAGAGACGTAGTAAATACTGGTGACCTATTGTTGGTTCTTATATGTGGTATGGTGATTCTCAGAACATTCAAAGAACCAAAGAAATTAATATCAAATAAATCTCTAGCCTCTTAATCAGAGATTGGAAGAAAATAGCTTTCCAAGAGTTTAGAAAAGGCTTGTTTAACATTCTTGCTGAATGGCAAGTGTACAAAGAGTTCTAAAACTTGATCGATTTTATAAAATTCACCCAAATTTTTGATCAATTGTTTGATCTTGTGACGTGCAGGTGGTTCTTTTCAAATCTCCATCTAAATTTAATTAAAAAAAATTTTAAATATTTACAGAATATTTTTTTTTATGATTTTTTTGAAATTTTTTACGTTTTTTTTTTTGTATTGAAAAAAACGAACGAATAATTTTTGATTCATACTAAATAGATATATATAAAATGACATCTTTAAATAGAAGATTATTACCAAATAAAGCCAAGCAAGAGAGACCACAACCAGAGAAATCAAAAAAGTTTGGTTTCCTTGAGAGAAAAAAGGATTACATTGTTCGTGCTAAAGATTATAATACTAAAAGAGATGCAATAAAGAAACTCAAGCTCCAAGCAGCTTTAAAGAATCCAGATGAGTTTAATTTTAAAATGATTAACTCAAAACTAGTGGTATGTATCATACTCTTACCCAGCTCTTCTTTCTTTTTTAGGAATTAATCCCATTATTATTACCACTATTGTTATTATTATAACATTCATACTTACAAGTAATTTTCATTTAATTTTAGAATGGGGTACATTCAGATATAAGTAAAACAGAGTTAAAAAAAGAACAAGTTTTGGATATTAAAACACAAGATATCTTATATTTAAGGGGAAAAAGAATTGCAGAGGAAAAGGTAAAGATTTTCTTAAAGATATCACACACCCTCCCACACATTACGCACAACATCTATATATTAATAGTATAGATATTAAATATCCATACATAAATGTATATGGATAGACTACCCACCAATAGAAACACTTTTAAGAAATATATCTACTAAATACCACCACATACCACATATATACACACACACACATACATACATACATACATACATCACCCATTCACTTAAAATATAATACAATCACCTATCCCCAATAGTAAAAACATTCGTACTCGTAAACACTTATACATCTATCGTTTGTAGCAAATTACTAATAAAATTCAACAATAGAAAATTGAAAGATTACAAGGAGAGTTACAATATATGGATACAGATTTACCACCTACTGAGCAAATTATTTATGTAGATAGTAAAAAAGATGTAAAAAACTTTTCAGCAGCTAAATATTTTGATACAATTCCGGAAGCATTTGACGGATCACTGTCTACTATTCCAAAATTATCTATATTAAAAAAAGAATCATTGATAGTTAATCCAAAAAATAGTCAAACACCAACATTAGCAGAGTTGGAAGCTATGACCACAACATCTTATAAAGAGTTGTCACAAAGAATCGAAAGAAGAGATCAAATTAGACAAGCTGAAGAATCATTATCTAGATCTAAAGCATCATTAAAAGTATAAATATAGTTTTTTTTATTTAAATTTTATGGAACAAATATTCTAACAAACAAAAACTAAAAATAATAATAATAATAGGCTGGTAAAAATAATACTGTTAAAAAATTAGTAGGTAAAAAAGTAGTTTCAGTTAAACAAAAGAGAAATAAATAGAAATGATTGGAATATTATGGAATTTTAAAAATAATATAAAAGAGATTTAGGAGTTTTTTGTTTTAATTTATGTTTTATTTGGATTACAAGAGATGGTGTGTATAGGTAGTAGTGAACAAAAGTAAAAAAACAGGAAAAAACAGAGGGTGGATGGATATTCTATATTTTAAAAATCAATTTGATTTAAGAGGACCCAATTCCTCCATTTGGATTAGAAAAAGAGTAGGTAGTTTGTTTGTTGTTTGAAATGTTATTGTTTTGATTGTTGTTGTTATTATTATTTCTTTCAGATGATCCAGTTGAAGATGATGATGATTTTATTGATGAAAAGGAAAGTGGCTTTAGAGATGATGAGGATGAAGATGAAGAGGATGAAGAGGATGATGCTGATTGGTATGGGTTAGAGTATGATAGTGTAGAATTTGAACTACCACTATTGGTATGAAGATATGGAACATTGGCAGCTGTATTAAAAAGTGGTAAAAGAGAAGATGGTGTCGAGTAGGATTCCAACATATTACCTCTATGATATGAATAAGAATTACTGTGTAAAAGGAGTTTGTGTAAATTGGTTTCTTCTTCTCTTTGTTTCTTTGCATAAGCTAAACCGCATGCATTACAAAGAGTGGCAGGACCTGATGGACCTCTTCTCCATTCTGGTGTATTTTTAGTCCCACAGTTGTGACAATACAATGTTGACTTATCAATGTTGGCGGGTCTTCTTCGATGGGTTTTTTTCAAAGGAGCATGAGGGAAGCTTTGGTCATAGTAGGTAAAGTTGTTTTGATAGAGATGTGGTTGAGTAATTTGTGATGGTTCGTGATGATTGTATGGATTGGTAGTGTTTTCAAATTTGATTGAATGTGATTTGGAAGAGACTGCGGGCGTTGGGGTGGCAGAGTTGTAACTACTGTAAGATGGTTTTGAATCTCCCAGGGATGATAACAATGCAAGGGATGATGCAACTGATGAACTAGAGGTCGAAGTAGGTGCAGGAGTTGATGATGTTGATGTGGTGGATGAGGATGAATCATAACTTCTTTGATAATCGTTGTATGATGGTTGTGTTAAACCATTGTTATTTGTAGTTGTTGTTGTAGTGTTGTTATTGTTATAGTAATTTGTCATGTAATCATTTGGATCATTATGTTGAATTTGTTGTTGTTGATGTTGAATTTGAATTTGTTGTTGTTGTGGTTGTTGTAAATTCGAATATTGGGAAGTAGTTGTTGATTTTGGGAAAGGTGATAATAATACAGAAGATTGTTGTTGGAAATAACCATCATTTGGCATAGAGTTATAGAGTTGATTATGCATCGGATATTGATTAATAAGTGGGGAAGCCACCGATGAAGTTGCAGTTGAGGATGAAGTTGGTGATTGATAATTATTTGAAAGTATATAGTCGCCACTAGTACCTAAATTACCATTACTACTATTTAAAAATGTTGTTTGTTGAATTGGTTGTTGTTGTTGCATTGATGGATTCATTGAAAACCCAGAGTTCATACCCATAAAATTATTGGTAACATTATTATTATTATTGTTGTTTGTTGAGTTTGAATTTAAAGATGATGAAGTAGGGGAAGTTGAAGCTAATGGAGTAGGCCCAGATGTATTAAGGGAAGTGATTGTATATTTAGATGGTTTAGTTTTTCTTTTCTTTTGGGTGTTTGCATTATTACTATTGGAACTTGAATTTGTAGGTGAGCCACTTTGACTTTGATTGTTTGTAGATGCCCCATCATCTTTTTTAGGAGATCTCTCAACTTCAAATTCTAAATGATGTATAGATGGAAGTTTTAGAGATGATGAGGTTGAGGTGACTGTAGTGGACGAAGTGTTTGATGTTTTAGAAACTATATTGGAACCTTGGGCATCTTTTTTAATCTTTATATTTAATTCTTTGGGGTCATTAGAGTTTGAATTTAATCCATCTTGATCATTTATGTTTTGGCTTGGGTCAGAGCAAACTTGATCCCCTCTCAAAAAGAATGGGTCAATATAAGAGGTGGCATTAGTATTATCATCTTCTCTTCCTCTTTTCTTTTGTGGTGCACTTAAAACACTTGGTGAGTTTGATGGAAGAGTGGAAACTAAATTTGTGGAATTTGGTGCTGTAGTATTTGTTGATAAAATTGGATTTGGTAAATAGTTTGTGGATTGGTTAACAGGTGAATTATTACAAGTTGAATTTTCAGAATTTCCAGTTGGGTTATCATATTGTACTGGTTGTTGCATCATAGTTGGTTGACTCCATCTTTGGATTTTTGATGAATCTACATTTGAAATTTGATTATCGGCAACATTATGTTGTTGGTGATAGTTTGTTAAGCTTGACATTGAATGTGAAAGATCTGATGATGATGATGAATTTGATGAATTTTGTTGGATAAAATGACTTTTAAAACTCCCATATAAATCAGAGTCTGAGTGACTGTTGCTAAGTGATGAAATGGAAGAGGAAGAAGAATCGAAAAAAGGTTTGTTAATTCTTGTATCTATAATGTTATTATTTAAATTGTCCATGGATAATTTTGTTTTGAAAAAAAAAAAAGACAAAAGGATCAACAAGATACACCTCAATGGAATTTAAAAAACTTGATTGATATTAATGACAATCAAAGGATCCAATCAATATTTACGATATACTAAAATTAGATAAAGCTTGGATAAAAATTTGTAACAGATAAAAAAAAAAAAAAAAAAAAAAAAAAAAAAACTGTTTGAAATTTTGATGATTATAATGGGGAGGTAAAATGATGGATAGATAGTACACTGTGTAATAGTAGTAGAGGTAATGGTAGATATTGGAAAAAAAAAAAATTAATCAAAAAAAAATTATTTAGAACTATTGGAATTAGATTTTAAAATGACAGTAATGGCACCTACAATTTTATGTTGTATTTGTGATGATTTGTTACTATTATTAATTTTTATAATAATAAACAAATAATGTTATTGGTGTTTAATTTTTGTTGTATTTAAGATAAGATTTTTGGTATATATACTACTATTACTATTTAAAGGAATACGATTAAATGAATTAAATATTTAAAATATCAAGAGTAGGAACTTTTGTTTTAAGATATTTTCACCATCATCAACAACATATTAATAATACAAGACGGTGTGTCTGTTTGAAGTACAAAAAGGCACATACATCAACACACATTAATATTTAGCACATCACACATCACACATAAACACACTCTTGTTATTTTCCAACTACCATCCCACCCATCACACTTTACCCTCTTACTTTCACTTAATAACACAACAATACCACAAAAGGAAAATTAACTTATACCATATATGTATAATTTAATATTCCATATATGAGAAAAACATAAAATATTGAGTGAAAGGAGAGGAATTACTAAGTAATAAATATTTAAGATTGAAAAGATATTAACCCTCCCACACCCACACTCACACAATCATTATTAACTTTATTACTGTGTGGGTGAAGTGGAAATGGAGGAGTGGCCTGGTGTTAATACTTTAAAGTGTGGGTGGAAAAGTAAAGATAAAGAAGATGATTAAGGGGTGTGTTTTTAAAAGAGGTGAAGGAAAAAAAAAAGTGATTAAAAATGTGGACAATAGGTGTGGGAGTAAGAGGGGTAGGGGTTGTATTGTAGGTCGCTAGAAGTGTATATAACTGTAGTTATACAGTAATAAACACTCATAACTATTTTAATCAAGCAAACAATTTCCCCCCATGGTTTTTAAAAAATACTTTTAAAAATGAGCTAAAATAATAGAGTGGTAATGATCAATTTGGAAAAGAAAGGGCATGTGTTTGACAGAAAATTAAAGATTTAATATGAATCCAATTGACTGAATAAAACACAAATGTGGTAATCAGAGAGTGATAAAGTATGTGGGTGATCGTTTTTTAAAAATTAATTATTATGGATACTTGATGTCTTAAGATTATCTTTTATAGTGAAAATAAAAAATGGAAATAACTTGTGTGATGAGTGTGTTTATGTGGTAGAGAGACAGAGAAATTAAATGTAAACAATATATATAAGTGAATGAAAGATAGTTTTATAAAATTAAGTGTGGGATTTGCAAATTCTGTCAAACACTATTAAAGATAAAAACGATGATGAATGAATCTGGTATGTGGGTTGACATCCTAGATATTAATATGACATAATTTTATCAGATAAATGATTTTGTTGTTGTTGTAATTGTTACTGCTATCTAAATTGTGGATATATGATCTAAAGCCTCACAAAGGTTTTTCTTTTCCCGAGTGTGGTAGATGTTACAAAATTTATATTTGATATCACTAAACACATCGTAAGTGATTTTTACCTATTCTAGCTAGAATTTGTAACTATTACTTTTTCCACAAACTTTAATTTAATCTTGTGTTTTATGTTTTTTCTCACCGTATTTAATTAATCGGGATGTACACAACTTGTATTTAAAATTCTTTTCAATCTAAAAAAAGTTTTAAATCTTTAATCAAAAACAATGACTTTCTTTTAGGTGGGTGTTTTTAAGAAAAAAAAAAAACTAAAAGTAACTAGTATTTTAACAGATAGAAATTTGGCAACAAAAATATGTGATGAAAATGTGGGTGTTCTTACCTGTAGAATTGGAGATTCATTTTAACGTAAATTTTAAAATATTAGTAATTTTAAATTAATTAATATTGTTTATATGTATACAATGTTTGGTCTATTGAATTAATGTACAAAAAAAAACAAAAAACAAAAAGGGTATTTTTTTTTTTATAGTTTTACAATACAATTGGTGATTAGATAAAATTAAAACAGAGGCAAAAAAAAAAAAGAAAAAAAAGAAAAATTTTACTCCTATATAGAGAATATATATATAATATTGTGTATGTGTAGCGAGATAGGTACAATGGTGGTATTAAATAAACGAGTGGTGTTAATTATACAATTATAGATGATGATAATGTTTTAAAAGTCTGGATTATAAATGATTGGAATTTTATAGCGCTACTAGATAAATAAAGCTATTTTAACAAATTGAAGGTGATTGCTGAAGATAATTGATGATGTTGTTGATGATGGATATAAATATTTAAAAATTTATATATTTAGGGTAAATTTTGGGAAAAAAAAGTAGATTAATTGCGATTGAATATAAGAGTGAAGGTAGTGGTGGGGTTGACGATATTTCTTTATATATGTTTTGTGTAAATTTTGATAGATTAAAAGTATTGTGCAGGGGTGAAAAAGTGGTGATGGTGGGGATATATTAATATATATTGATGTGAGTGTGTGTTAACGTGTTGATTGTGAAGTGTGTGATTTAGTTAATTAATTATGAAGAAAAGAAAAATCAAAAAAAAGTAAAGAGTCTACCCAAACAGATTTAAAATTAACCATTAAAGAATGTACTTTTAAAAAACAAACAAATAAAAAATGAGAACAAATATGAAGAAATAAATTGGTTGTATTTATAAATTTGAAAAATTGAGATTGTATCCTAACCTGTCTTAAAAAGGAATAAAATATTGAATAGAGTTGATTTGTTTTTTTTTTCAGTACCAACTCCTAGTTTACACAAACTACCTTTGAGTCTACTTCCACTACAATAATTATTATTCACGCTGTGTGGAAATAAAAAACAGAGTGAGAAATTTTAAAAACAAATACAAGAGACAACCTAAAAAAGTGTAGACACAAAGAGTGGTGGATAATATTATGTGAGAGAAAAACAATAGCTTAGGGTCAAGTTGATGTGGTCGAAAAAATTAAATTATACGAGTACAACATATACTCTAACCCATCCTGTTTTGATTAGGTTTTTTCTAAACCCAGCCTAACACCCTATTCTACACCCACAAGCATTACTACCATGTGGACAAATTGTGTTGTTATTATTATGGAAAAACATGATCACACGCCACACTAACACACTCACACATATGAAATATATGATAATCTGCAGAAGTAGTATATTAGATCAAATAAACCCAAAACAAAGTGATCACCCTCTTAAAAAATCTATAATTCACAAAAATACACAACCACTCACCCACCCAAACTAACAAACAAAACAACACATTATAATATTATTACTATTATTTTATTATAATAACACAAAAAACAAAGAATAGTAGGGGTGAGTCGGATGAAAGATTACGTATCATTAAATCAAAAGATAAATAAATATCGTTTTTCCATATCCCCCACCCCCTCCCACACTGTATTTTTAGGTTTCTTTTTGAATCTTATTGATGGTGGTGCCAATTTGAATTCAAATTCAAATTGAATCACTTCCATATATATATATATATATATAATTAGTTTTTAAAAATTTTAAAACTTTAACACACCCACACAAAAGAAAAAAAGAGATAAAAATACCATTTAAAGAATATATTTTT
>AJWJ01000363.1:0-24160 GCA_000277445.1 Polysphondylium violaceum
GACTTCCCAGACTTCCCATCCGATTTCCCAAAGCCAAGTTTCCCACCAGGTTGGATGAAAGCTAAAGAAGAAAAAACCAACTAAAATGGTCTTCACACTAATACTAAATCTTATGATTTGTATTCATCTCTTAAACTTAAACCAAAAAAAAAAACACAAAAACAATATCTAAATTACATTATTCTTTTACCTTAACAATAAATAAATTTCACAATTTTTTTTAAATCACTCTTGTGTCTGTCAAATATTTGAATCAGGCAATGAATAATATCATCCAACAAACATGATCTATTCTCATTGCCAAAGATAGATTTTCATTAAATAATACACTCTCTTGGATATATCGTAAAAATAATATGACTCTAAAGAGTAAATTACTATTGTGTTTATTGCTATACATTGATTATAGGTATTGTTTTATCGTATCACTATAACCATTTCATTACTATTGTTATTATTATTATTAAATATCAAAACTATTTGGGATTGCACTATTTATATCATTTGCTATATCGTTTCCTAAATATTGAGTTTCAGCAGGCTGAGTACCGCCAATCATAGGTTGAAAAGATTGAATAAAAGCATTGAAAAATGCACTGATTGAAGCACTAAATATACCACGAAGCACTTGATTGAAAAAGAATCTCAATGTTGATTCTTTTTTCTTTTTAGGTTTAGATTGATTGGCTGGTATGGCTCTTGCTACATTCTCTTGATACAATTGAAAATATTCATCAATGTTTCTTTGATTCATTGAAAATGAATATTCATTTGATTCCATTATTAATGATAATTATCATATGTTGGTGATCTGCGATGATGATGAAAATGCAAAAAAAATTAATCACAAAAAAAAAAAAAAAAAAAANAAAAAAAAAAAAAAACACACACATTTTTGGTGTTTATAATATGAAATGTGGTCTCAGTATTTCATCTCAACAGGGTATTCTTTTCATACCTAGTTTTGTCATATATACTACTATTATTGGTGATAATAAAAGGTAGAGTGATAAAGTATCATTTTATAGGATTCTTTTTTATCCCTACAGATTAAAAAAGGAAGCGAATAAGTGCGAAATGCCGAAAAAGTATAACAAAGACGCCTTTTCAAAAAAAAAAATTTTAAATTAAAAAAAAAAAAAAAAAAAAAAAACCTTATGATGTTCTTGATCGGTCGTTTTTTAAAAAAAAGATAAACTTTTCCCGAAAGGCCTCATTTATTTTACAACTTTATAAATAGGAGTAAAGTGTAAAGTATACTAATAATTAATTGTTTTTCTTAAGTGTATCTCGATATTCTTTCAATCATATTCATCTATAGTTATCTATATTTCATACAAAAAAAATATACTCACACCACGCTCACACACTTTTATGTTGAACAACATATTTTTCAAATATTCATTCATTTTGCAAAAATTACACTCATTTATATGAATAAAAATTTAATAAATTAAATTAATTCATCATATAAAAATAGTTTTTGTTTTATATATTTATATCTTTTTTAGTTTACTTTTGACTTAATATATTAACAATAACAATAATAATAATAATAATAATAATAATCAACAATATATATTAAATAGAAAACATAAAAAAATGTCAAATATTGATACTAGTGATAAAACATTTTTGGCATCTGGTAAAACAAAGACCATCTATCAACTAAATAAAGATGATCAACATGTTTTAATCGTTTCAAACTCTGCTATCACTGCTGGTGATGGTGCTAAAAAAGATATCCTCCCAAACAAAGATATTTATTCTAATACAACTACCTGCAATGTATTTAAAGTATTTCAATGTGCTGGTATTAAAACTCATTTTGTGAAACAAGTAAGTAGATATAGATAGATAGATCGACAGATATATAGATAATAAGAGAGAAAGAAAGGTATTAACATAATAAATAACAATAATAATAGGAGCAAAATAATAGTTTTATTGCAAAGAAATGTTCAATGATTCCATTGGAGGTCATTGTTAGAAGACTTGCCACAGGATCTTATTTAAAGAGAAATACACAAGTTAAAGAAGGTACACGTTTTAATCCTTGTTTAATTGAATTTACATTTAAAGATGATGTTCAACATGATCCATTGGTCACCGAACAAGATATTTTGGAAATGAATTTAAAGATTGGTGGTGTTTCCATTACTTCAAAGGTTTTATCTCAAATTAGACATATTGCAAATCAAGCTTTTGAAGCTTTGGAGAAAGCTTGGCAATCAGTCGACGTTGTTTTGGTTGATTTTAAAGTAAATTTATATTCATCAACAGGTATCCTTATCAATTTTGATTTTTAAATACTAATCAATATCTCTCTATACTATACTATTAGGTTGAATTTGGTGTTACAAGTACAGGTGAGATTATTTTGGCAGATGTTGTTGACAATGATTCATGGAGAATTTGGCCACATGGTGATAAGAATCAAATGAAAGATAAACAAGTGTATCGTAACATTCCATTAACAGGATCAACTGAAGGTGGTGAACAAAAAGTAAATACTCTTTCTCAAGAACAAGTTAAAAAGATTGAAGAAAACTATGCCTGGGTTGCAAATCAAAGTGCAAAATTGGCTGAATATGCCTCTACTCATTCAAACAATACACCAACTTCATCGGTATAAATCATAAACATATTAGTATATAATTATAAAACAAAAGTATATAAATACATATATCTAACATCACACTTTTCATATCATTCCCTCAAAATACCAACAATAATAAACAATCATCAATTTTAAAATCATATTCCTCCTCCTCACACGTTGATTATCTAGAGATTAAATGTAAATAACAATAACAATACTATAAATTCACCACATTCATCACAACAAAATATAACAACATCAGCAACAACCACAAGTCAATCAACATCACCAATTGTAGGTATTATTATGGGCAGTCAATCTGATTGGGAAACAATGAAGTAAGTAAATTTAATTAATTTGTTGCCATCTATGTCTAGTAGTATTGATATTAATGGTCAATATAATTACACAGATTAGCAGCAAATACATTAACAACATTAGCAGTACCATTTGAAACTAGAATTGTATCAGCTCACAGAACACCAGATAGATTATTTGAATATGCAAAGAGTGCTAAAAGCAGAGGATTAAAAATAATTATTGCAGGTGCAGGTGGTGCTGCTCATTTACCTGGTATGGTGGCTGCTTTAACACCATTACCAGTGTTTGGTGTACCTGTACAATCTAGAACATTGAGTGGTGTTGATAGTTTATTATCTATTGTTCAAATGCCAGCTGGTATTCCCGTTGGTACTGTTGCCATTGGTGCTGCCGGTGCAACTAATGCTGCTCTATTAGCTGCCGCCGCTTTGGCCCCATGGTATCCAACCATTGAAACAAATTTAGATATCTATCGTAAAAAACAAACAGATGCTGTTGCCGAGTGTCCAGTTGATGGTGGTGCTCCAACTCATCAACCAACTGTTCATGATAGTGTTTCAACCTTTTCTAGCTTACTTTCAGCTGCCAACAGCAACAACAATAACAATAACAACAATACAGTTGTTACACCATTACCTCAACATATTCATCCAATTATTACTCAACAACAACAACAAAACAATCAATTAGTATCACCTATCAGATCACAATCACCTTTACCTTCTGGTAATGGTAGTAATATTAGTAGTGATAAAACACCAATGTCATCATTTATACTCTCTACAACTAGACCATCTGCATTGGTATTGCCACCAAACTCTGTTATTGGTATTTTGGGTGGAGGCCAACTCGCCCGTATGATTGCCATTGCAGCTGCACAATTGGGATACAAAACTCATATCTTTTGTCCAGAAAATGATCCATCGGCATCACACGTATCAACATTTTACACCAAAGCCAACTACAACAACTATAGTGCTCTCGATACATTTGCCAAACAAGTCAACGTTGTCACCTATGAATTTGAAAACATTATGGTTGAACCAGTCGAATACTTGACTAAAAAACTTGCAGTATTCCCTGACCCAAAGATCTTGAAAACCTGTCAAGACAGAGTGATGGAAAAATCATTTATCCAATCACTTGATATCCCCACTGCCAAATTTGAGCCAATCGACTCTATTGAATCTCTCAGAGAAGCCGTTCAAAAGATTGGCTATCCCTCCATCTTGAAATCCAATACAATGGGCTACGATGGAAAGGGCCAAATTAAACTCAGTGACGATATTGATCTCGAGAAAGCATGGAAAAAAGTAACCTCTGAAGTCAATGTCTCCCAAGCCATTTTGGAACAATACATTGAATTTGAATCTGAAGCCTCTATCATTGTAGCACGTGGTCTTGATAATACCGAAGTCTGTTTCCCATTGGTTACCAACAAACATCGTAACCATATCCTTCGTCAAACCATTGCACCAGCACAACTACCAGAATATGTTCACAAGGACGCCAAAGAAATTGCCACAAAGATTGCCAAATCTATTGGATTGGTTGGTGTTTTGGCCGTAGAGTTGTTTGTTGTCAGAGACACCGCCACCGATACCTACAAGTTACTCGTCAATGAATTGGCACCACGTCCACACAACAGTGGTCATTGGACCATCGAGGGTTGTGTTACCAGTCAATTTGAACAACTGGTTAGATGTGTTTGTGGACTTCCTTTGGGTTCCGTTGATTTTATGAGATCCATTAGTGAAAAAGAATATTTAAAACAAAATCTCCAACCAATTGTCATGACAAATTTACTTGGCAATGAAGTTGATCAATGGGAAAAACAATTGTCAACCAAAGGTTCTCATCTTCATATCTATGCCAAAGGTGATGCAAGAGATGGTAGAAAAATGGGTCATTTTACTTTAATCCCATCAGAAGATAAATAATAAATAAACATAGAGATATATATTTTTTTGAAAAAATAAACTTTATTAATTATTATAAATATAAAAATACTAGAATGATTTATTTATTTCTTTTTACCATCTGGTTCATCTTGAACAATACCAAGACCACTTACTTTTCCTTTTCTGCCTTCTTTTTCATTTGCTTTTAACCATTTAATAATGGCATCGGTACCTTTCATTACAATTGGATTTGGTGGAATGGTCAATGGATTGTGACCAACATCAAGAATGGTTAATTGAATTAAATCACCAAATTCCCATGGTAATTCAGTCAACATATTATGACTGAGATCAATTTTAGTACAATTTTTAAGACCATTGAGGGTGGTTGGTAATTCAGAGATTTCGTTACTCTTGAGATCAGCGATTTGCAATTCACCCAAGTTACCAAAAGAGGGAGGAAGAGAAGTTAATTTATTACCAGATAAATTAATTTTAGTGAGACCAGTGAGTTCACCAATCTCTACGGGAACGGCAGCCAATTGATTGTTTGAGCATTCAAATTCTTTGAGGTTTTTCATATTTGAGATTTCGGGTGGGAGGGCAACCAAAAGATTTGCAGACAATAATAATTTCTTTAAATTTACAAGTTTACCAATTTCAGAGGGAATGTTATCAATGGTTAATTTGTTTGATCTGAGATCGAGGGTGTGAAGATTGATCAAGTTACCAATTTCTCTTGGAACGATTCTCATATTGTTACCAAATAAATCCAAACGTTGGAGATTGATAAGAGTGGCGATATCATAGGGAATTTCTTTGAGTTGAGGGTTATCTCTGATATCCAATTCAATCAATTCGGACAAGAGACCAAGACCAATGGGTAAATGAGTGATTTGAAGATTTCTAATAGAGAGTTTCTTTAATTGACGCAAGTTTGAAAGTTGTGGAATGTAGGCAAGTGGTGGATTAACTTTGAGATCGAGGTCAGTGAGTGAAACCATGTTTGAAAGATCTTCTGGAAGTTGTTGAAGTTTGTTGAAACCAACGTTAAGAGTAGCTAAAAGACCAAGAAGAACGATTTGATTAGGAAGAAGAGTGAGTTGATTAGAGGAAACATCCAACTCAGTGAGTTTAACCCAACCAGAAATCTCTTGTGGAAGTGATTTCAATTGATTCTTTGATATATTAAATGTTTGAAGATTATAAAGTTTACCATACTCGAGTGGGAATGATTGTAATTGATTATCAGAGAGATCTAAAAATTCCAATGCCTCACATTGTGAAATTTCCACTGGTAAATCATCCAATTGATTGCTACTGAGATCAAGTCTGGTGAGATTCTTGAGACTACCAATCTTTGGTGTCAATGGTGAGAAAAAGAGTTTGTTGTTTGACAAGAAAAGTTGTTTGAGTGTAGAGAGTTCTCCAATCTCTGGTGGCACATAATTGATACGATTCTTTGAGAAATCGATAATCTCTACTTTGCCAAGTTTACCAATCTCTTCTGGAATGGTGACGAGATCATTCTCTGATAACAACAACTCTTTACATTGTAATGCACCAATGGTTGGTGGCAATTTATCAATGTTCATCTTTCTGAGATCAACAATCTCTCTCTTTTTATATTTAGAGGATTTTAATTCACTTGATAAGTTTCCTCCCATTCTTTTTTATTTATATATAGATAGATATATAAATATACTGTGACGGTATTAATAGATTTCTTTAGAAAATAAAAAAAAGTGATGTGTGATTTTTTGTTATATAAATAATTTTTTTTAAAAAAATATTAAACTGTTGGAAGGGTGTGTGTTGAAAGTGAGAATGTATATTTGAAATAAATAATAATAATACAAAAATAATAAAAATAAAAAAAAGATTGATTTTGGGGTGTGTGTGTTTTGAGGGGGATTGCTTGAAATAGTTTTTTTATTTTTGAAAAAAAGAAGTAAGAAAAAAAAAAAAAAAAAGTAAAAATAAATAGAAAAAAAAGGCATGCAACCTTTAGAATGGCTCGGCACCCTAATATAGGTAATTTCATAGTCCTCATATTGGTTTTGGTGTAACGTTTAACAAACATTCTACTCAAGCATAAGTCTTTGTCTCAAGATAAATAGATCTTCAATGAATTGATTAAATAAACTCGAATAACATATGTTTACTACGAAACAAAAAAGAAATCACCGTTCTTATGCCAAGGTTTACATTAAAAGGCTTGTCAGAAGATGATCATTCACTATTTTGCTTTTCAATAAAAATCTTATTATTCGTCGTTAATTTGTTTATGAGAAAATTTTAATAGTGAAAATGTAAAAAAGAGGATCACACCCCTATTTTGGAGAGCGCAAAATTTGAATTTTCAAAAAAAAACAAAAAAATTGAAAAAAAAAACCGTTAAAAAATTGCAAAATTTTCATCACGAAAAATCTGTTGATGATTGCCTGTTGTTTATTACATCAATAGTGTACCTCCAATTAATTAAACTAAACAATTACAATTATTATTTATTTATTCTATAAAATAGTTTGACCCCAATAATCATAACAAAACACACACAATGTATACTATGCCATCATTTTTCAAACCATCATCTGGTCTAAAAGATGTAATTTCACTCTATGGAAACACCAATAACAACAACAACAGCAACAACAGCTCTACACCTGCTGCAACAGATGCTACACCTGCTGCTACAACACCTCAAATAACCACACCAATTAAAAAGAAACAAGAAACAATCATTAATAAAACTCCAACCAAAACTCTTAATGAACGTCACTCGAGTAGCAGTGAAGATGACGATGAAGAGGAAGAATCAAAAACCCTAAGAGTTTTAAGTAGTTCCCCAAATAGTCCAGTAGGTATTACTTTCGAGTCTCTCGTCTTATATCATAATAATAACTAACCAACAAATATTTAAACTAGAACTTTAAGAGCCCAAAGAATAAAACATCATCATTAAAACAAAAAAGATTTAAAAACATTGTAAATCAATTGCCAGCTATTAAATCTATGGATGATGTTGTCAAGCTTCAAGAAGAGATTACAGAAAACAGAGACAAAATATCAATGTTGCAACAACAACTCAACACAGTTCAAAAGGAAAAATCAAATATTGAAACAGAGAAACAAACTCTTTTACAACAATTAAAAGACTTGGAAAACAAAATTGAAACCACTCAAGCCAGAGAAAAAGAGACACTCGAGAAATTGGAAGAGATGGAGATTTTAAACAACAAGACCATCGAATCACTTCATCAAGAATTTGATTCAAAAATGTCTAGAATTAGAGTTGAAAAAACCATTAGCGATAATCTTAAACACCAAGAAATCGTTTCTCTAAAGGATCAACTCTCACTCTTGGCCACTCAAAACCAACTCTCTAAACAACAATTGGAAAAAGCTCAATTGGAAAACGATGAAAAGGCCAATACAATTAAAACCAAAACCAATTTAATTGAATCCCTTGAATCTGATATTCAACAATCAAATCAATCAAATCAAGAAATGAATATTACTTTAAATTCAACAAATGAGACTTTAAAAAATGTTAGAAAAGAGTATGTATAAAGTTGGATATTTATTAAAATTTAACCCACAACCAATACTAATAATAATACTACTATATAGATTATTTTATTCATCTTGTTTGGCTATAAAATTAGATATGGTTATGTCAAATAAACCATGTAATATTTCTACTCAAGATCTTTGGGAAGTTGCTGAATCTCAACAAATTACACCTGCTAATTTTGCTAAATGGATCACTCAAAAGTTGATGGAATATCAAAACAATATGCCACCACCAAGTCCAATGAAACAAATTTCAACTAAAAACACCACCACCACCACTACTACAACTACAACTTCTACTGGTAAATCACCAAAAAGAAATTCTAAAAAGAAATAAGTAATATTACTTGTTGTTGGACAAAACAAAGCTACTCATATCTATATATATTTAACATATAATAATTTTAAATATACAAATAAAAAATTAAATAAAAACAAAAACACAACATATTCTATTATATAAAAATACACAATTGCGAAAAAAAAGATTTATTTGTATTTCAAACTAATATTATATACTAATGACACTATTTATTTAACTTTATTAGTTCTCTTTTTAACAGAGGTTTTTTGTTCCTCTTCTTCCTCTTCTTCCTCTTCTTCAGATGAAGATTCTTGTTTCTTTTCAACTTTGTTTTCAACTTTGGTTGCTGCTGGAGTAGAGACTGGTTTCTTTGGTGAGCTTCTAGTCATACAGAAAACGATTGGTAAAATTAAAGCAGAAACAGATACAACTAAAATCAATGGATTGGTGGTAGCTTGTTCTTGGATAATGTTGAAATAAGATAAAGCCATATCTACAAATGATTCAGATGGATCCATTTCAGCAGCTTCGGCGGCTTCCTTGGCAGCTTGACGTTCTTCTTCGAGTTTGTGTTTTGGATAAAAGGTTTCACTGGCAAATTTATCGGCTTCAGATTTATCGTGGGTGATGATAAAGTTGTCAAATAAGATATCTTGACTCATGGTCCAGACCTCAATACCAACAGCACCAATAGGTTCGACAATGTATGGGTTTTCAACTTCAAAGTAGTCTGGGTTTGGAATTTGTTTTGGTTTCCATTCGCCAATGTATTCTGGATTTGGGATCATTGGATGAGACCAAATGCCCTTGTATAATGGGTTTTCAATCAATGGAGCTTTCCATTCACCACAGTTGCCGAGGCTGCACTTTGGATTTTGGATCAATGGGGCTTCCCATTCACCATCGTCTTCCTCATTCCATTCTTCTGGTTGAGTTTCGTCAGATGGTACGAGCTCTGGTTCGTTGTCTTGCCAATCGTCTGGTTTGACAGCCTCTGGATCTTCAATACGGGCTGGTTGAGTTTCATCCCAATCCTCTGGCTTGGTGGCTTCTGGATCCTTGATGGTCTCTTCATCGACCCAAGTGGATGGCTTTTTGTCGGATGGATCATCGATTTCCTTTGGTGGGTTAAAGGCTGGGGTAAAGTCCTTATGGAAGTCGCCGTCTAAAACAGAGACACCGTCGACAAAAATGGAAAAGGTGTTGTCGGGCTTGATGTGGAGGGTGTAGAGATGGGCAATTTTGTCGATACGGATGGGTGGACGGGCAGTGATGAGTTTTTCTTGATGCTCGCCAGTGAGTGGGTTCTTGGCACGTACGATAAAGTGGATACGGTTCTCTTGGCCACACTTGTCTGGACCAAACATGATGCTGTATGGGGTCTTTTCATCGACATTTTCGCTTTCGAAATTGTCAGAGTAACTGTAGAGTTTGATGTAGGCACCACCGCAATCAAGTCCGGTTTGGAGCTTGACTTCATATTGAATGACCAAATCACGTCCCTTATTGTCGACGGGTTTGATGAGTTTAGAGGTGATGGCATATTTTTTGGCTTTTTGGGTCAAAACCAAACCTTTGTCAGAGGCGTCGATTGGATCCACTGATGCTCTGATTTCAACAATACCGTTGTAGGCGGCTTGTTGTGAATTTACCCATCTAGAAGAGGTACCTTGAAAATCTTCAAGAAACACTGTATCTTTGCTTGGGGTAAATGATAAACATGTTCCAATAATAATTGATAAAATCAACAATAATTGTAATTTACTATTCTTGTTCATTTTTCTTTATCCTAATATTTAAGATCTAATTTATTACTAGTAATAATCAATAATTTGAAAATTGAAAAAAAAAAAGATATCTTTTCAAAATTTTGCACCAAATTTGAAAAAAAAATTTTTAAAAAAAAGTTGCCTCGTCACATGGATAGAAGTTCACACACAACACATCAATATGGATGCTAAAGATTTAACACAACAGTCTCAAAATATTCAGTTTTGAAATAAAATGACTCAAAAGGAAACAGTTATTTGTTTGTTAATTTAAATGCACGCTGTTAGGGGAAAAAAAAAAAAGAAAAAAAATCTTTTGATCCTTTTTTTAGTCCGATTTATTCTTGAAATTACCATCACCACTACTACCAACAGGGGCTGGCGGAGAAGAGTCAGATGGAGAGTGTTTAGATGGAGAATTGTTAGATGGAGAGTTATTAGATGGCGGTGAGGGTGATGGTGGTGGTATGGGTGGATGATGCATTATAATATTGGGAAAAGATGGAGGTGTTTTGGGGAGATGATAGTGTTGGTATTGAGTTGGTTGTTGATTAGGATTTTGCATTGCTTTAAATAATTCGCTATATTCTATAGTGTGTGGGTTGTGTTTGTGGACGGGAGGAATGGGGGGGATTAAGTAAAAAGTAATATGAAGGAAGAAGAAGGGGAGAGAAAATAAATAAATTATGATAGTGAGTATGGTTTGAAAAATAAATAATAATTATATTAAGTTATCATATTATCATTATTATTATAAAGTTATTATTATTATTATTATTGTTATTATTGTTTATCGTGTAGATCCATCAAAGGTATCATACCATGATCAATATCTTCATCGTTTTTCTTTTGATAATAATATCTTTGTAATAAAAAGAATAGAGTGGCAGGCATTAAATCGGCAAAAACAGCGCCGATAATCATGAGAGCTAAACCGATATCTTGATTTGGACTTCTACCAGATACTTTGTATTCAACATAAGCTTCTGGATATGCTATATTTGAATCTATGTTTTCGGCATTCAATGTAATGGTGACTACTAAACTTGACCCTGATTCTGGAATATCTGACATCTAGATTGTTTTTTAAAATAATATTAATAGTAATATCATATAAAGTTTAGAGATAAATATAGGTAGAGTAGTGATATGATGATAGTAATGATAAATAAATAGTAAATTAAATAAATTAGTATATAAAGGGATTGATTGACCGGATTGGATTGATGGAGATAAGTATATATTATATATCAATCACATTTGCTACACACACATACACACAAGATGATCAATCAAAAATAAATATGACAAAGTTGTGTAAAACACACTACAATTATCACAAAATGAATGATGGTCTGTTGTTGTTGTTTTATAGTATAGTAATAATGAATGATATGTGGATGGATGGGAAATATAGTAATATATAACAACATACATGTACATATTCACTGGTCCTGAAGTTATAACTATCTAATGAACGAGCAGGTTCATATAAACAACCTGTTTTAGTATTTTGGCAATCCTAGAGGTAATTTCTATTAATATATGTATGTGCACAATAAAACAATGTAATAATGATAAACACTTACTGTTGTTGAGTAATCACCTTCTTCCTCTCTTAAAGGACCATCTCTATAAATTGATACAGTTTTACCACCTGCATAAGCAAAGCTGGTTTTTTCTAAACTTGAAAACGATGATGATTTTGAATAAACAATTTCATCATTAATTCTATGAGAAATCTCAACGTGTCCTGATACTAGTTAAAATATTAGTTACTGTAATTATAAATATACCAATCACCGTTGCTATCCTAACTACACTACTGCTACTATACCTTTGTTTGTAATATAAAAAATTGGTTCATATGGAATACCCTCACTAAGGATATTTTTAGGAATATGGAAAAATTGTTGTTTAGAGAAACTTGTTGAATTGGAGGCAATACAAGTGGAGTCTTGTGCTACTGGCCAACCGACCCAAGATCCCTTTGTACCATTTGAGCATACAGAAAGACTCCACATATACGGTGGTGGTGATGGATTGGTTCTAAAATGAAGGAAACCCAATATCAATAAAACTACACCAGCTGTAAAAACTGATATACATATAGCTGTAAGAGATAAAACACATTTTGTACATTCATTTCTCCTCATTCTGTGTATGTGTATTATCTGTATATATAAGATTATTTAAGGTGATGGATTGATTGGTTGATTGATTCTTTTTTTCTTTTCTTTTCTTGTTGTTGATAAATTAAAAAAATATCAATAGAAACACAGTGGTACTATTGATGCACTACTCTATTATTGTTATTGACAATATAAATATAATATGAGAAGCGACACTTTTTATATGGGCGGACAATATGAATTGTTGAAAAAAAAATTTTAAAAAAAAAAATAGAAAAAAAAATTTTAATTTATAAAAAATCGTTTGATTTGCACAAATTTTATAAGATTTTGTTTTGATTTGACACCACCACCAGGAGAACTTTGATATCTTGGTAAAAAAAATAAAAATAGTAGAAAAATAGATATCTGTTTCATTATATATTTTTACAATTACAATTATGATTGATTTTTATTAATTTTAAAATAATAATAAAAATGAGTTTGTTGAAGCATAGTGATTAGCCAAATGTATATTTAAGCAGCTTCACTTTTGCTTTTGAGGGGAGTGGTGAGATAACCTTCCTTTTTAAGAACATCTTTTAATTGAGTGTAGGTTAAATCAGTGTTTGGAACAAAGGTATCAACTTCCAACTTGTCATTCAAGAAATCAAATGTTTCATAATGAACTTTATCTTCTGAAGCATAACGATAACATTGGAGAGTGGCAGTAAAGTCATCAGTTGGATTATAAAGTTTATGAGTTCTATAAAGAGTTGGGGTCAAATAAGTGACTTGATCTTTTTTAAAGGTAGCTATGTGGGAGAGTAGTAAGAATATTAAATTAGTATATGAAATAATGTATTTTTCTGGAGCACAATATTTGAATATTACCTTTTAAGTATGGTTTAATATCTTGCTTTCTAAGATCTGGGTAAAAGAAGCAATCAATAGCGTTGTGAAGAACTTTGATAATGGCATAGGCATCGGAATGTGTATGAATTGGTGAATAGTGACCGTTACCTGGCCAAAGTTCAAGAACAAATGGGACACCTGGGGAATAACCCATATCCATCTATGTTTAAAAAAAGAATATTAGTATGAATAAAAAATAATTGGATCATCTACAAATAAACTTACACCAAGAGTAATTCTTAAATAGCTTTCCTTTGGATCGGCATGTTGTTCACCTTTTTTATCAAGAATTTCTTTTAATTTACCATTCTTTAATGATCCACGGATACCGACAATAATTTCATCGGTTAAAATAATCTTTGGACCAGCAACAACAGAGTGGAGCATTTGACATCTAGTTTGTTTTAGATATTAGTATAAATAAAAAAAGGTGATTTAGTTTAGTAATAATAAACACATACTCTTTTGGTAAATTACCAACACTTGTAATTACACCAGCTTCAATATCTTCTAAAGTAATGTCTTCATTACCAATGACAAATGGTGGAAGTTGAATGGTGACTGGAAGTTCATAGATCTTTCGCTTAGTAATTGTGCTCCAATCAAGTGAACTACCAACATATTTGAGATTCTTTAAAAAGTTTTCTTTGACAGAGTAGGTCAAGAGAGTTAAACTTTGGGTAGCATCACCTTTACCATACTTTAAAAGTTTGTTCTTTTTGTCAACAGAGAACCAATAGTAGCAATCAACTCCTGGTTCCAAGAGAGCAGGGATACTCTTTGTAGTGGCCAAGATATTGGCAGGACCAGATTCATTTTTGGATAAAAAGGCAACATAGTCTTTGGTGACTTCCAAAGCATAGACATCACTTCCTTGGGAGGTAGAGTTTTTTTCATTAAAAATGAGTTTAAAGCCAGTGGCTGGGGCATTGATCAATAATCTTACAACACCTTGGCTGAGGACTTCAAGCTCCATTCCTGGAGTATAGTATTCTGGATTATCATTTGAGAAAATATCAGCTGCAGCATTTGCCAAGAATTCCTTTGTCTTGTTCAAAGATAAAAATGCATCAAGCTTTGGATGATTGAGATAGATTGTCTCTGTTGGGTTAACAGCAAGTCTTTTTAATGAAAATTGTGTCATTTTGTTGTTTTAAAAAAATGAAATGAAATGAATTATCCACATGACTCAATTTATAGTTTTCTGTTGTTGTGTGTTGACCTGATTTATAAATCATTTAGAAAATTAAAAATAAAAATTGAAAAAATTGAAATCATTGGGCTCCCCGATGATCGATAACTTTTGGGCTACCCCTAAAAAAAGATTTTTGTTGAATTTTTTTTGACTGAAAAAAAGAAACCTCCATCAATCACAGTCAATGTAGGGGATTAACAATTATCCATTCCAATAGCATTGCCAGTTTTGAGTTTCCCCTCATTTATGACTTTCTAAAATTGTATTTCATTTCATTTCATTGGTAATTATTGATAATTTGTAATCCATACCTTTGGGGCTATTTGTACCTGTCATTGGAGATTATTAAACCAAATAGATGTCTTGCTTTAAAGAATATCTTCTAGAATTCTTTATAATTTAAATAAAAAAAGTATAATTAATTAACCATGCATTGGAGTAATGAATAAAAGATATCTATTATTATTATAACAAGCACCAACAAGCATGAATGAAAAAATCTAAAAAAATCTAAAAAAATAAAAAAAATAAAAATTTTTTTCTCGCACATTTTGATGAGAGCCCACACCACAAACGGTAATCCCTGTGAGAACCATTTACACAGAACCATCATCCAGCCACCTTACACAATTACTACTACTTGCTACTCTTTTTTTAAATTTTTTTGTAGGGTAACAGAAACAACAAAGCCATGGATGCTGCTGGTGAAATTAGAAGTGCTCTTATACTCAAAGCAGAGAACAGGGATCACTCTGGTAAAAAATACACTGTACAGTACTATTCTATCTAATGTATGTGCTATGCATACATTACTAATACACAATCATCATCATAAAGGAATATATTATAGATGTTGTAACATCGAGTGGTTATGATTATACTATAGCAAGAAGATTCTCTGAATTTCATTCTTTATATGAATTGGTAAGTAGTTCCATCTCGTCTCACTTATAAAAATACATATTAATTTAAATTCATTCTAGTTGTTCCATAATTTTCAAATTCAATTTACATTTCCACCCAAAAAATTAAACAAATTAAATGGTAATCTTATAGAGATGAGAAAAAAAGAGTTGGAGAATTTTCTAAAGTTTGTAATCAATCATCCAACCTCTGCAATTAGAAAATCAAATGATTTAGTCAGATTTTTAGATCAAAACAATGCTTCCTTTAGTAATAGTAGGTATACAGAGAGATAATTAGATTGAATTATTGGTGTGTTAACACATATTTAATCTTTAAAACAAATTATTTAGAATTAGTCAAACAAAGAATAACATTTGAAGATTTGAGTAACAAGAAAAAAGGTCTAACTATGGAGATCACCATAGTAGAGGGTAAAGATATTAAATTATCGGGTAAAAGTATGTGGGACATCGTTCCATTTTGTATATATGAGTATGGTAAAGAACCAGATTTAAAAACTATTAAAAGCCAAAACATGACATCCATCATTGTAAATCCTTATCCTCAGTGGGCATTCAAAGGTAGAATCAGCATTGACAAGAAAACAATCAGTGACAAAAAGATTTATTTTAAAGTATACAATAGTTTAAAAGTAGAGCAATCATTACTTTTAACAGAAACAAATTCAGAATCTATAGATAAAAATACAAATAACAGTAGTAGCAGCATTAATAGTGGTAGTTCAAGTAATCACAACAGTAGCAATAGTATAAAGCCAATACCAGACAATATACAATCAAGTGAGTTAATAGGTACTTGTTCAATCGACATGAGTAATTCAAACATTTCCAACCAATCACCTTCCTTTTTCACATTGAAATTATCACCCGAAGGATCTGGTGAAATTTTAGTTAGTTTAATTTTAATTAAATAAATTCCAACCCCGAGATATTGATATTCTATAAAACATCAATTCCAATTCACAAACACAATTCATATTTAAACAAACCAATTTGAGATAATTCACAATTAATTATTATTATAATTATTGTTGTTTGGAAAAATACAAAATTGCAGAAAAGTTCTCTTTTGTTGGGATTTTTTCGTTTTTGTTTTTTTTCATCGCAATATGTATAAAAAGTTATTAAGTGGTTCTACTTTAATAAACATTAGAAAACAATGTAAAGGTGATATAGTTTATCAGCAGTTGAGTAGATTATATACAACATCAACATTGGATCTTGATAACAATAACAACAATAGTAAAAGATCGACTGTCGATCATATCAATAAAGATAGTATTAGTCATACAAAGAGTAATAATACACATATAAATAGTACATTATTGAATAGTAACAATAGTAATAGTATATATAAAAGTAATAGTAGTAAAATTAAAAAAGATTCAAAGATATATTTATCAAAAGCTGAAAAAGAGATCATTGATTTCGTTTGTAATGTACCAAAGTTAATAAATAGAGATGATATTGTAATTAGAATTGCTGGTGGTTGGGTGAGAGATAAAGTAGGCATTACAATACACTGTACAATGTAAAGGATAATATATTAATCATATCATTAATATATATATTTATACATACGTATAGTTGATAAATAAAAATGAATCAACTATATATGATTTAGATTTTGCATTGGAGAATATATCTGGTGAAGAATTTGTAAAGTTGCTATCACAATACATAGGAGGTAGAACTTTTATCACTAAAATGAATCCATCGAAATCGAAACACTTGGAAACTGCTTGCTTGGAAATAGACGGTTTTTCATTGGAATTCAATGCACTAAGAACTGATCAATACACCCAACACACTAGAATACCTGTCATTATACGGGGTACTCCTAAAGAAGATGCAATGAGACGAGATATCACTATCAATTGTTTGTTTTATAATTTAAATACAAAAGAAATTGAAGATCAAACTGGTATGGGTATAGATGATCTAGAACAAGGTATTATTCGTACTCCTTTATGTCCCGAAGCTACATTAAATGATGATCCTCTTAGAGCATTAAGAGCAATTAGATTTTCATCTAGATTAAATTTTAAAATAGAACCAACTCTTTATAAAGTTATTCAATCAAATGAAATTAAAGTATATATATAGAGATATTATATGATTACCATCATCTTTATACAACACTGTATATAGTTACTAATTAATAATGTAATATAGGAATTGGTTTCAAAAAAAGTTAGTAAAGAAAGAATTTTAATAGAGTATACAAAGATGATGAGTGATACAAGATTTAGTTTACAGTATTACAAGTATCTAGTTGAAACAGGATTAATTCAAGTTATATTTAATAATAGTAGTTTACATTATTCTGATTCAATAGAATTTTTTAAAAATGGTACAACAGTTTTGAAACCATCAAAAAGAATAGAGAGTCTAGAGTATTTTACAACATTGATATTTATGAATGATTTTGTTAATGGTACAATAGATATCAATGGTGTATCAAAGTTGTTAAAAGAATTTAAATCAAGTAACAAAACATCACGAGAAATCCAATCACATTTATTGACAATCAGATCAATTGTTAAAGTTATAAATACATTTATAATTAAACAGCAGCAACATAACTTTTCATTGGACCAATTTCTAATCGATGAGTTTAATTCAATCACCTTTGGTTTATTGGAAAGTCTTAAAGGAGATGATTTGTGGGAAACATCAATACATTTATCGCGTGTTTATTTAACAACAACATCAAAAGGACAACAACAACAACAACAAGATAATCTTATCTTGTCTGGAAAGTTTTGGAATTCCTTTACATTGCTTTTAAAAGATAAATACCAACCAATATCCAAATCTGCTGCATTGGCGACTTTTGGTGATATTTCAAAAGCAAAATTACCGGTAAAAGAAATAGGAGATATTATGAAACAACTCTTTCACTGGCAATGGAGATCTCTCTGTCAGGGCACCCAGCCCACTCAAAGTGATGCTCTTGTCTATTTAAAGACTATATTTCTAAAATAGTTACATTCTCACTATACACAAGATAATAAAAAAAGATATTTTGGTGTACATCCAAAAGTCCAAAATTCATGAGAAAAACTTTTCCCAAAAGGTCCCTTCAGATATTTTTGATTTTTTTTTTCATGATTTTTTTTTTTTCCCCACAATCTTAATCATGTGCACAGTAAATTATAATTAGTTTATTTCTTCTTCTTATTCTTTTGTAATATTATATATATAAAATATATTTTTGATTGGTTTGAAATGCCACTTTTCGGTATTGGTGTTAATAATAATGATAAGCCTGGTCCATATGGTATCGGCAAGACAGGAACTCCATCCAATGGTGGTGGAGGTGGTGGTGGTGGTGTTGGCGGTGGTAGTTCAGGAACTCCTCCAGGCTTTCCAAACCCATTCGGCAATGGTAAAGGGTAATATCATCTTTGTCACTCACTCACTCGTCTTCGTAATCATTTTATATTAATCACATTCCCCATTTACAAATTTAGATTTAAAGGTTAACATTGTATTCTTATTGAGGAATACACCCTATTTTTTCAATACATCAAATAAAGAGTACTTCTTGGACAGAAAAGTCTAATATTCTTTATAGATCATTTAAAATCATAATAATAAGTAAAGTGTCAAAATTTTTTTCACATGACGAGATATTTGTTTAATTTTTTTTTTCTTTGCTTTTTTTTACTTTTTTTGATTGATAATTCATGCACACAACCATGATAGATAACAATAACAAGAATATTAATAATTTATATAAAGAAATATTTAATAATAAATTTATTAGTAAAACAATATTTTACAATGTTGTACACAATAGAATATGTAAAAATTACTATGACATTTGTTCAATAGATTGGATGATTAAACATCAGTATTATAATCTACTTTTATACAAACTGGATAGAAACGAATACCTGTTACTCTCTGATAAAAGGGTTTTGTTTGATATAAGAGATTATCATGTATTTAAAAGAATGTTTGAACTTTATAAAGATTATTTTCCACCTTCACATCTTGCAAATATATCTCAATATCCCAGTTTATTGTATAGTAGTAGTAGTTTAGAGATTATACAATATTTAGTTGAAAATGGTTATGGTATAGATCTAGTATCAACAATGATCGAACTTGGTTGGTCTTATAAAAACTATAGTTTGATAAAGTACCTAGTCACACACTTTGGACATCTTCAAACACAGACTCATCAAAAAGAAGTTAAACAATCTGATCAATTTATAATTACTTGTTTAGATAAATCCATTCAATTCCAACAAATTGATATGGTTCAATTCTTTTTACAAGAAAAGTATATTGTAGAAAATATGGATGAGTCTTCTAAATCTCTGTTGTTGACTAGAGCTTTCTCTCTTGGCAGTGTTGAATGCTTTAAATTGATATATCAACACTATCCCTGTGATCCTTGTTTAGAATGGTTTACTAGTAATACTGGCAAAGATCTCTTTGAAATGATAAAATATGTAGTATCAACATTTAAAGAGAAGATCAAAGTTGGATGGTTACATGCATTTTGTAAATCTGTATCTCTTCATCACAACTATGAAGCACTCTTTTATTTGGTAGATGAGAAAATAGTTGGACAAGAGGTTTTATATTTCCCTAATTTGGCTATCAATGCGTTTGTGATACAAAGACTAGATTTCTATGATAGATGTAAAACAGAAAACACACATCTCTCCTGTTTATCTGTTTCAAATGTGCGTGGAGCATTGGATAGCATTGAAAAAACCAAAGAATTGATAAAAGAGAAGGGACTAAAGGTGACACCCCATTGTATGAATATGGCAACCAACGAGACAAGAAAACATATGCCAGAGTTGATGGAATTGTTATGGAGTCATTTGGGTCAATCTTATAAAGAGGCTACATTGGCATCTCTATTAAATTCTGCCTGTTTTAGAAATAGTTTTAAACTTTTAGACTTTTGTTTTAAACATTCTACAAATTTCACTATTAAACGCTACAATTGGCCAACGTTTATATATTCCGATCAATCCCTACCTTTTGTTCAATTATATTTAAACTCTTTTAAAATTGAAATTGATGATAATGATCAACAAAATTTACAAGCTCTTGGACAATCTATAAAATATGGCGCCGTTCAATTATTTTATTTTCTATTCTCAAAATTAAAACCATCTACTGTTGAAAATAGTTTGTCTATGGATCCATTGTATGAGATGGCCGTTTCCTTTTCTCGCTTTGAAATCTTGGAATTTTTAATTGGTAAAAAGATTCCTCATAATAATGTGGTCATTGGATATTCAAAGAGTATTGAAATGATAAAGCTATTGATTGATAATGGTCACACTTTTAATTATCAATCTTTGGCTAATTTGGTTTCAAGTGACATTCAAGTTTTGAATTATTTTTTTTATCAAACAAAGTCACCCTTTCAAGTTGGACCAATAGATGAAGCAATCATTAAATCTATAAAGTTGTTAAAAATACAGCATTTTAAACTTTTAATAGATAATGCCAATGAATTGTTTAAAGCCCGAGGTGCTGTTAGATTAATAATGGAGCATCTTGGTGGAAGTGGTCATTTGGAAATGCTTAAATATTTTGATGGCAAACTTGAACCAAGGGAAGATTTTTATCAAGAATGTTTTGATAAAGCCATTGAAAAGGGTCATTTGGAAATGGTAAAATATTTAATTGATACTTATGATCCTCAATGTTCAAGATTTATAAATAGAAGGAATTTAAAATTTTCTCAAGAAAATTCATTTATCTTAGAATTCTTGAAGCCTTATTTTTGTAAAAAGGACTCAAAGCTTTTAGAAAATATTACATTGGATCATTTTTATCATTTTAAATCTTCTAATCTTACTCTTGAACAAACAAAATTTGGTAAATATTTTATTCATTATATATCTGAAATTTCTCCTTTTGTTTGTAAAAAAGGTTCCAAAATTTATAGATATTTTAGATTTAAATAAAAATTTCTCAGATTTGAGGCTATGGAATTTGAAGTAAAAAAAAAAAAAAAAAAATCATTTAAAAATCTTGTAATATTAAATAATGCAATCAAATAATAAAACACCACAAATATCAATAAAAGATAGTGGAGTTGATTTATTTTATTCAATTTTTAGAAATAGTTTTTTAAAAAGAGTATTGATAAATAAAGTATTAGAAAACTCAATAATAGTGATAACAAATGATGATATAATTAGTAATAGTAATAATAGTAAATATAAATATTTATCAAATATCTCAGCAATAGAAAAATTAGAAAATAATATATCAATTAGATTTTTAATTAATGATTTACAACAATTTAAGCAATATCTCAATAGTATATTTAAATATGTTATCAATGATTTAAAGTTTGGTGATGGATTTGATGTTTCAGTAACAAGTACAGTCAATCAAGAGCCTGGACAACAATTAATACAATTTGATTTTAATCTATTACATCAAGATCTACATAGACTATCATTTTCAATAATGGATGGAGCAAAGTTTGGTGATGATATTGACAATGATGATAGTTGTATTATTACATTACCACCCAGCTTAACAGAATTAAATATGCAAGAAAGTTATAGATATAGATTTTATGAGGGGATCTATAGATCACACTCCTATGATAGATTCTTATCAAATTTACCACAGAGTATTAAGAAGTTAACTCTCCCTTATAAGTATGTGATTGGTTTAGACAAATTAGTCTTACCTAATTCATTGTGCTATTTCAATTATCAGCCAAGAGATATAAATAATCTAAAGAAACTTGTAATGCCAACAAGAAAAAATCTACCATTGTCATGTTTATGTTTTGATAATATTTTTATTAAAAGAACTCAGGATTTAGAATGGATACGTAACCATTCATGGTTCACAACATTGAACTTTGCAGTTGAAGATAATGATAATGAGGGAGTTATCAAAGCAAATGTTATACCACCCAATATTGAACATCTAAATGCAAATAAGTATTTAATTGAACAAGGTTCTTTACCCCAAACGTTAGTTAGTTTAAGTTTAAATGGGGACCATCCTTTATCTAATGGTATATTTCCGTCAGGACTCCATGTTTTACATATACATCACCTTCATCAAGAGTTGATTAAACATCTATTACCAGAGTCGTTAGAAATTTTGACAATACAAAGGTGCAGTAAACCAATACCCCCAAATACCCTCCCAAGTAATCTCTTGAATCTCGATTTGAGAATATATGAATTCAATTTTACTGTGGGTCTTTTTCCAAGTTCCCTCACTCAACTTTCAGTTACTAAATACAATAATTCCCTGGATCCATTTGTTCTTCCTCAATGTTTAAAGAAATTGAAGATCATCCAATTTAATAATCAATTAGTGGCTAATTCATTACCTCCTTCTCTTACCAAACTAAAGATCCCGGAGTATGATCGATCTTTTGATCTCCTATCACCCTTACCTAACTTGAAATCAATCGAGGTATATAAATTAAACGAATCAATTGTCGAATTAATATCAAATAACATTCAAGATCTCAAGATATCTTTTAATAGAATGGATTATAATGTCAGTCTCTACCACACATCTATTAATAGGCTCTTTCTCAAATCTAATTCAAGTCTAAAATCAAACCTCTATGCTCGTCTTTTACCTCAATCATTGGTCAAACTCAAAATCATTCATATTATCATTGAGCCCAATATGAATAGTATCTTACCCAATAGTTGTGTATATTTAGAAACAGATTTTATAAATTTAAATTTAGACCTTTTACCAAAATCTATAAAATATTTAAATAAAAAATTTATTAAATAAATAAAGTTAAAGGTACCTTTCGCAGATCAAAGATTGATCATCACAAATCACATGAATGTAATGCAAAATGAATTTCCGTTTTTGGAAATAATTCATGCTGGATCTGAGATATGGATTTTCGAAAACATTAAAACTGCAAAAATATAAAAATAAATTTTCATTCGTTTTTAATCACCCCTAGTAACATACACATATAATCATATGATATCTTGTGAGCTCGGCAACCCTCCTTCATAATACAGATCTACACCTTATTGATCATCCATAATTTATTAAAAAGAAATTTTATTTTTTTTTGAGTAGAAGAGACAGTTTTATTGATGGGGTCTTTAACGTCATTGCCGTGTGGGCGTGAAGGGGGTGTTGAGTCTGTAATGGATGGAAATCCTCAAGTTAATCATTGCCCATTATTTGGCATGATTTTCAAAACATAAAAATAAAGATCATTCGTTCACCCATTGTAAACATACTCATATTATCATATTAGATATCTTGTAAGATAGGAAAACCACCTCCATCTATAATACAATATATATGATCTACACCTTATAGATCATCCATATTTGTAATTAAAAGTCGTTGGGAAGCCTAAAACCGTCATGCTAAGGACAAAAAAGTTTTCCCGATAAATGATTTTTTTAAATAAAAAGCTCCCCATTCGGGAATCGAACCCGAGGTACCAGTGTGAAAGACTAGAGTGTTACCGACTACACCAATGAGGAATTGGATGAGATAAAAAGAATCCTGCTTCAATTTACAACTACAACATA
>AJWJ01000364.1:0-24073 GCA_000277445.1 Polysphondylium violaceum
TNTTTTTTTTTTAATGTTTTTTTGTTTTTTTCTTAACACTCGTTTAATTAGAACATATCATTAATAAACTATATTACATATAAACAATAACTTTAGAACACAAAATGATTAGATCAAAATCATCATATGAAGTATTTCATTATACTGTTTTAAAAGAGAATACAGAACAAGGTCTTCGTGAAATTGCAAGACACTTTGTACCCGAATATAGAAACTCATCAGATCAAGATTTATCAATTGTTAGACTCAATGGCGGAATTACAAATATTTGTATGTGTCTTTTTTTATTATCAATCAACATATCAAAATATATAATATAGGGTAGATTATTAATCATTAACGATATTCATAATATAGTATATTTAGTTGAAGATAAATCAATTGAACCAAAATCAAAATACTTGCCAGTGGTAATTAGATTATATGGATACAAATCAGAGGAAATTATTGATAGAAAGAATGAATTGGTTGTACAAACAGAGGCAGATTTAAATGGATTAGGAGCTAAATTTTATGGACTTTTTGACAATGGATGTATCTATGGATTTGTTCCAGGCAATCCATTGGAACACGAAGATTTAAGCAAAGAGAAATATCAAACAAACATTGCCAGAGAAATTGCAGAGTGGCACAGCATCGAAATGCCTACCAGAAAGACACCCTCTCTCTGGAACACAATTAAAAAGTGGGCTGCCTTGGCCCCACCCATCGGTCAATACCCAGACTCCAACAAAAACGATTACTACACCAAATTAAATGTACCACTCATGATTGAAGAGTACAAAGCACTCGAGCAAACATTGGCTAAATTAAATTCACCCATTGTATTTTGTCACAACGATTTACTAAGTAGAAACATTATTGTAGATAGCACACAAGACAAGGCATCATTTATCGATTTTGAATATGCAAACTATAATTTCAGAGGTTACGAGATTGGCAACCATTTCAACGAGTATGCTGGCTTTGGTCCAGACTATTCATTGTATCCCACACAAGAGCAACAAAGATACTTCCTTTCCGAATACTTGAAAGGTATTCATAATCTTCACGACGTGGAGCCAAGCGAACAAGAAATCACAAAAATTTACATTGAAGCCAATCAATTCTCTCTTGCCAGTCATTTGTATTGGGGCTTTTGGTCCATTGTTCAAGCTATGAATTCTGAAATTAATTTTGATTATTTAGAATATGGTAAAGCTCGTTTTGATCGTTATTGGGAAACCAAAGAACAATTTCTTTCTTTAAATAATAATAATTAATTATTATTACCATATTTATAAATAAAAAAACAAAATTTAAAAAAAACAATAAATTTAGATTTATTCATCATTGTTGTAATTATAGATATGAACTAAACAATCACTTGAACAAGACACCAATTTTTTAGATTTAAAATTAAATTTCAAACCTTCAATGGAACCCAAATGAACTCTTTTGGAATAGATTTTCTGTTTACTAATGATGTCCCAAACAAATATCCAACCATTTTGGGTGACACATACCACTTTGGGTGTAGAGTGATTGTCATTGATCAATGATAAATAGGTGACAGTGTGCCACTCGCCAACCATATCTGTGGTATTGAATACTAGAATCTCCTTCCAATTGTCATAGTCGTTATCCGTGTTCCATATTCTAACGGTTTGATCATCGGCACATGTTGCCAATATCATGCCGTGTTTGGCGGTCACTTGCCAGTCGATACAAGTGACTGCTGTTGTGTGCCCTGTGAGTACTTTTACTTTTTCATTAATGGATTTGTTCCATATGATGGTGGTTTGATCTTCAGAGCAGGTGGCGATGATACTACTGTTGGTTGGATGGAATGTGAGTGACCAGATCTCTGCAAATTTATTTATACTACCAAAACGAAGGTCTTGGGGTCCTGTGGAGGGCTGATGGGCTAGTATACTCCATTCCAAATGAAATGTACCGTCGTTGTCTTTATTCTTTTGATAGACATTCAAGTGGCCCCCAGTGGTTCCTACGGCGACAATGGTTGGATTTTCTTTTTTCTCCCATTGAATGCATGTTATGCCATCTTGGAGATTAGATATCAATGTGGTTTCATTTGTAATTCTATTCCAATTGATCAATGATCCATCCATTAACCCAACCAAAATATAATCATCATCGCCGCTTGACCACGATAGAGCCCTGACCGGTATACCAAAGAAATATTGATTCAAAGGCTCATATTTGTTCTCTCCAATGGACCAAGTAATTACATTTCCCAGAAAATCACCACATGCCACCTTGGTCCCATCAAAATTAAAATCTACCCCACAACAAGATATTTGGTGATAAAGTAAACTATAGTTTACTTTATCAGTTTCTTTATCATTGTCACAATTATTAAGTTCATTGTTTAAATAAATTGAATGGATACCAGCTTCATCAAACACCCATAAACGTTTTCCGGGAATAGCCCATTTGAGTGAATATGCAACCCCATGGGTGCCTTTATATCGATTCAATTCCTTGTTTGTTTTTGTATCATAATGAATCAAATCCGGATTACTACATGGAACAATAACATTGTTTTCATAAAATATTAAATCCTTCATTAATCCACTGCCTTGACAAGAGATGGATGAGAGCTGGAATGAATCGGCATTTAAAATATATACTGTTCTACCCATGGATAAAGCTAATTCTCTGTAGTCTGCGTTTTGATAATAATTTTGATTTTTAACAATGACACCACACTCTGCAGAGAACCCTTTAATCGTCTTGGTATCTACCAATTGTCCAGTTTCACAATTGATTTTAATTAAATTGGCTATGCCTTCGCCAACAATAAAAGTTCTTTCATCTTGAAATCCCTTTTTTCCAACATCTTGTTGAACCACCACTATGTGTTTGGAGTCGACCATCTCTCCAAAAAAGTATACATTTCCATTCAATGTATTGAATATATTGAATTTTAAATTGGGTGTTGCCAAGAGATCAACATCAAGTATCGTGATATTACAATTGCCATGTTCATCAGATACAGCCAATCTCATCAATGGGAATGATTCAAAGGATTGGTCCAAAGATATATGCATTATTTTAATATTTTTACTTGCGTCCATTTGATATTTACCAACCAAATTCCAATTGTAATCCCATATGCCAATTTCACCAGAATAACTAGCACTAATATGAAAATATTTTGTAAAGAATAAAGATGAGGACTCTAATTTATGTATTTCTTGTGGTATAGGTGGTGATCTAATTAAACATGTAATTGCATCACTATGAAGTGGTGTATATAGATTTGGGGCCAATGATCTTTGTTGAGTTTTAACATTCCAATGAACAATTCCACCGCCAATAGGTACTGTAAGTGTATTGATTAAATCAATATCTGTTGTCAAAGTATTACTCTGATCTAATGCATCGTTTAAAAGCTGAACCCTATTGTCCACAATACCATCACTATATGCAAGACATGAAATATATCTTGAAGATCCCACACCAAATGATTCTGTTATATTGATTGTCATATTACGACTACTATTAATACTATTAAACTAATTAAAGTTGAATAAATTAATATTTATATCTATAATGAAAATATCAAAAACATTTCTTAAGATTTATTCATCAAATGAGTCAGAACTTACTCAGGGTGATGCGGGTGATATTCAATTTCTTATTTTTTTTTTTTTTTTTTTTTTTTTAATTTTTCAGAATTGGGTCGCAATCAATATTGTTATTTTCGTTTCCGTATCAATTGATCTCAATCAAGATATCTTGTTTGAATTAATCAAGATATAAATAAACATAAATGAATTTTTGTAGTGAATGGTTAGTTGTTTAAATGTGATAGTGATACTGATACCGATGAGCATACATTATTGTGTTGTTACTAACCTTTGATGTAAATTATTTATTAGTAATAATATGCTTTATCCTAAAGCAGATAAAGCAAATAGAACTTTACTACTGGCTTGTAGAATCTGCGATCATAAAGAAGAAGCTACAAACAATTGTGTATATAGAAATGAAATCAAACATTCAGTTTTGTATGTTGTGTTGTTGTGTTGTGTGATAACAACACTTGCTATGTAATAAGAGTATATAACTAATTAACTTGCACATCACATTAAATATAATATAGAGAGAGAACTCATGTTTCACAAGATATTGCATCGGATCCTACATTGCCTAGAACAAAGGCAGCCAAATGTCCATCATGTGGTGGTAGAGAAGCTGCTTTCTTCCAATCTATGACAGCTACAACTGGTATGACTCTTTTTTATGTATGTTGTACATGTGGTGAAAGATGGACTCATAAAATATAAGAGTTTGGATGATAAGAGGAGAGAAGAGGGAAGAGAGAAACAAACAAAGAGATTGTTTATTTTCATATACATTACACAACTAAATTAGTTTGTAAACAGACACAACCAATAATCAATAATCAATAACCAATAATCAAAAACAATACCATATAACTTAATTTTATTTCATGTATACTTTCAACAACAACAACAACAACAACAACAACAACAACAACAACAACAACAACTATTACTATATCATTTATCACATAAACAAAGATACTCCGACCAATAAAGAATGGTAATAAAAAAGAAAAGATAGAATTTCATCTATTGTAATAATCAAACTTTGTACATATTTATTTATTTTGGAAGAGTAGTGTTTTCATCCACATACATTACTTTAGCCTTTGGAGGAGGAGGATTTGGATTTGCTTCGAAATCAGTTGCTTTCTTTTGAAGACAATTATCAAAGTTTTGGAACTAATAATAAAATATTACATATTATGATTAGTACTTATGTTTGAGATACAATAATGATAACAATAATGATACACATACATCAGATGAGCATCTTAAAGGAGTTTCTGAATCAAAAGGTATTTTACCACCCATGCAATGAACGAGTGCAGATGATTCCATTGGACAAAATGTAGATAATATACAAAAATTTAAATGAGCTCTGAGCTTTTCACATTTTTTAGATGAACCAGGTTTACCAGGTATCTTTGAATGTTGTGCACGATCACAGTCTACTGCACTATTGATGATTTGAAAACAACTTGGAAACTCTGTAATCAAAGATAACTTTACTCTATCAAAATCATCTTTTGGCTCTGGCATTTGTAAATAAATAGGTTTGAATTGAGTGTCATCCACGGGGATTGATTGTTTAATTATATTTCCTGTTTTATCATTTCCACTCATATTGTTGTATCGTGTATGTCTGTTCTTAATATGTGAATCTCACCAAAACATAAATTAATAAAATGAAAAAAAATGAAAAAAACAACCTGAAACACAGGCCCCGTGACCTAACTTTTGCGCCTCTGCAAATTGGGCACAAAAATGAAAACTTTTTTATATTTTTTTAATTTTATTTTTCATGAATATCCATAGATAGACTACAGGAATTCATAATATGGTAATTGAGTACAGATAGTATACCATAGTTAGGGTTTATGACTATCGTTGAGGATCAAAAAAAAATAAATTTTAATTTTTTTCTACAAAAAAAAAAAAAAGAAAAAAACGAATAAAAAATTTTAATTAATTTCTCACACACGAGTCGAGACAACCGAACAACTTACTATTTATATACTTTCATATGTAATTGTAAGAGATAAGTGGTCAATAGATATAGGATGGAGAATAAATTACTTATCGCTGGTATTGGGGCTGGTATCGGGGCAGCCGTCACATACTTGACATCATCGATGAAAAAGAGAAAATCATTTGGCACACCTGTCAAGGATGAAGATCACGAGGAAAACAGTAAATTGATTAAAATGGACACAGACGACACAAACACTAAGCATACTGTCAAGGAGTCGCTCAATCTCGACCAAATGTTGAGGGAAGAGATATTCAATGAACAAATGAACAGAACCATGTTGTACTATGGCGAAGAGGGATTCAAAAAGATTAGAGGCGCATTTGTGATTGTGGTCGGATTGGGCGGTGTGGGAAGTCCCGCCGCACACACATTGGTCAGAAGCGGCGTGAGAAAGATACGTCTCATTGATCCCGATCTTGTGACACTCAGTTCGTTGAATAGAAATGCATTGGCCCAGAGAAAGGATGTTGGAAGATCCAAGGTCGAGACCATGAAGGCCTACTTTCACGACATTTGCCCTGAGGTCGAGGTCGAGGCCTACCAGACCTTTTTCACTGGCGATTTGTCAGAAAAGCTTTTAGCAGGCGAGCCAGACTATGTCTTGGACTGCATCGATAACACCACCACCAAGGTCGAGTTGTTGACCTACTGCCACACAAACAAGATTCGTGTCATCAGTGCCTTTGGCGCTGGGTCCTCGAGTGATCCAACCAAGATCAACATCACAGACATTAGCTACACATTTGGCTGCAACTTTGGTCGTGAAGTGCGTAGATTGCTCAAGGTCAATGGAATCACCACTGGCATCCTCTGCGTCTACTCGACCGAGGCCCACAGAAAGAAACTCATTCCTCTCACCGAACAAGAACTCGAAATCCTCAAAGAACAAGAAGTCAAACCAACCCTTCGTGTCAGAACACTCGGTGTCTCTATGCCCATCCCCGTCATCTTTGGCACCTCAATGGCATGTAACGTACTCAACGATCTTGCCGGCATCCCCACTGTTGTGGCCGAAGAGAAACGTACACCTCCTCCACTCACCGAATACACACGTATATTCAAGTTGTTTATCAAAAAGGAGATGGCCATCTATCACACTCCTCCCACCCATCTTAGAAAGATGATGGGTGCCGTCGATATTAGATACCTCGTAGACGACATCTTTGCAGGAAAGAGTATTGTCAGTATGTCCACCTCACCAAACATGATTCTCTACCGTTGGAGACCCGAAAATCCCATTGCCCTCAACAATATCGTCTATCTCACTCAAAAAGAAGGTGAAATCCACGAATCTCTCAAGTCTGTCGAATCTCATTACTCTCCACAAGACATTGAAAGAATTGACAAGATCTTATCTCAAGTAGTTGTAACTTCAAATTCTGGTGATCGACAATAAAGAAATGGTAATAGTAATTTAAAATATATAAAAAGATTGCTGTTGTTGTAATATGCGTCTATAGTAATATAGAGATAGTTTAGTCTTTTTTATTATCCTTTAAACATCTATTTCAATATATTCATTCTGTACAGGTCTACCAGGAAGTAGAGGCGGAGAGGAAGAGGAGGGTTGACCAACATCTTGAGGTTGTACTGGAAAGATAAATGTAGTATGGGATTGTTGTTGTTGTTGTTGTTGTTGTTGTTGTTGTTGTTGTTGTTGTTGTTGTTGTTGTGGCTGAGGCTGTGGCTGTTGCTGCCTACCAATAGGAGGACTTTGTCTCTTATCATAAAACATCTTTAAGAGGGTATAACTGGATGATTCATCACCATTCTTTTCTGTATAGGTAACCAGTCTAAAAGAGACACCTCTACTAATGTATTCATTATTAAATTTCTGCAGTTGGGAGTTTATTGACACATTGAGACACAAACCAGTGAATCCTATAGCTTTTAGACCAAATATGAAACTTATTTTATAATAATGATTTATTGCAGAAAGGCCTGCAATCACACCTGTTGCCACTGCAAATGTGGCCCAAATGCCCTTGATGATGGCATTAGTCTTTACTCTTTCGTTCAAAAGGTATATAATGGTCCTATATTCTTCTTGATCAACCACTCCCTCCAACTCGGTCGGATATCTATTCAAGTAGATGCCTTCATCTGATTTCTCGATCTCCACTTCTTCCATCTTTTTCCTTAATGTAATAATTTATCTAACTTGGTGTAATTAATGTATAATAAACAGAACAATCATGCTCTTTATAAATAGAATAGCCAAATTAGCTATTTGCCCTTCACAAGAATTCTTGAAAAATGCCGAATCAAAAAATATTGACCACAGTGGCATCACGCAAGAAATCAAGATTTATAAAAATTCACAGATCTGTGTTGGAGTAAAAAAATAAATAACTTTTATTAATAAATACAAGCGAGGTTTTGTCTATGTGTCTATGCAATGAGAGTGAAATGATGATCATTGTTTGTTGATCTTATTCGAAAAAAAATGAAATCAAATCTCTTTTTGGGAATATTTAGATATATCAAAGTGTTTACATTATTTGTCAATATCGATTCGAATACATTCATTTGGTGGAGGACCAACTGGTATGGCTAGATTGGGCGCAGACGGTGATGGCATTGGTTGAAAAACTGGTACTTGAGAGGAAGGGTGTGGAGGTGAATATGCGGGATTGTAGGGTTGTGGTGGAGGTGATGCTGGTGGTGATGGGACTGTGGGGGGAGGTAATACCGAGGGTTGGTAACATCCTTGGTTGTGGGACACTGGTGTCGGTGATGAAGACACCTCTGATCTACTACTATTATATGTAACTCTAACTGTTGAATAAGTTTCTCTTTGAACTCTAGTTGTGCTGGCAGAGAATTGGATGCCTCTGTTATGGTACTCTTTATTGAATCTCGTCACCGTCCTGTTAACTCGTGATCTCATACTGGCATAAAATCCAATTGTAGCTGCACTATAAATCACCACAACCGCCACAATAGCTATACCCATGACTAAAAAGGATGTGGTAAAGTATGTAATAATAACAACAAACAGTATCGTCAGCACAAATAGCGTCCACGTTATATAGACTCCTTTTTTTGATTGTGATTTATTTAATTCTGTAATGATTTCATTATATTCTTCTACCCCGAGTAAATTATTTAATTCCAGGGGATAATTATAACTAAAGCATCCTCCAACTCCATATGTTCTTTCTATTTCAAATGAAGGCATTTTATCATTTATCTGTGTATCTTATCTCTATGTATTGTTGTTGGTGTTGATATCGAAAATATTAATAACTGAGTCTCAAAAAGAAAGAAAAAAATACTACTAGTGCGTTGGTGTGCGGTTAGTGCAAAAGTGTAGTTTCATCCTTAAAATAAAGTATGAATGTATCAAGAGGCCTCCTCACAATTTATCAATTTTTTTTTCGATAAATCTAAAAAGGGAAATCAAATGTCAAATTTTCGACATTTCAGTTTTTTTTTTTTCATTTTTTAGGATTTTTTGGGAAATCTTACGATTAGCTTTCAGTGTCTAAAAAAGAGATTCTGACTTGAAAAAAATAAAAATAAAAAAAATAAATGAATTTGATACTCCCCACAATGCGTGCAGACTTTGATATCGATCAGTAAAAAAGACTTTTCACCCCAACCATAGACACCAGACCACATTTAATAATCATTATTGCACACATTTGATATAACCAAAGAGTTTAGATCGTCTTTTAGTTTGTTGTGTTGGATATTTTTAAAAACTATGGCCTACTTGTACTTTCATCGGGGATTAGTTGATATTGATTTGAGAGAAAGAGCTATTGATTTTAATATTTACTTATCAATATCAATTTCAATATAATCAGTCTGCTTTGATAACAATATTTGTTGTAGTTGGGGAAGGTGTAATTGTGCAAATTAAGTAGCTTTAGGATTTTGTGGTTCAAGTACTTTTGAAGTGGTTTGGGATGTTGTTGGTTGGGAGGCCTTTGAAAATACACATTGCGAAAGTTTGTCTGCCTCAAATCTTAAACCTCTTGATCTGTATTATGAGTTTAAAAAATTTACTTTAGATTTAATTTGAACTTTCCATAAATTCTAAACTAAAAATCAGTATTGCACCACATGTTATTGAAACGACATGATCATTGTTTTTGTAGTTTCATTCTAGAACAAACTAAAGCAACAAAAACAAGTGCAATCAAAATAAAGAGCATTTTCTTTGATTGACCTTTATTGCATTATATCTGAATATTCTTGTTCATTGACTATTCCCACAAGAGAATTGGGACAGCGATTGTAAAAATTTACCACCCATAGCTGATTACTTTTGACATATTCCAAAATCAAATATATTAAGTAAAAAAAAAGGATCAAAAATTTCTACTTTTTCCATTTTTAAAATAAAGTCAGTTCCTTGATTCATTGGCTATTTATCTGTTCTATTCTCAGATTAAAAAAAATATTAAAAACCAATGCAGAAACTCTTGGCTCAACTACCAGGGAACAAAAAAAAAAAAAAGTGAAAAAATTTGTAAAATTTTTTTTTACGATGTCCCCAATTGGAATCCTCATTTTTCTCGAAAAAAAATTTACACAAATAGTTTTATAAGGAGGGATCTCGGTTTTTTGCTTTGTTATTTTCTTTTCTTTTGATTACAAAAACAAAATTATCGTTATCTTCTCAACGAATCTTCATAAATTGAGAAAGTTTATTGAAAAATGATCGATCTATGGTAAGAGAAAACTATTCCTGAGAAAAAAAGAAAAAAACCGAGTGTAAAAAAAATATAGAAAAAAAAATTATATCCCCAGAATTAAAATTGTTTTTTTTTCGTATTTCAAAGTATTTTGTAAAAAACACAGTTGTCGAAATTTTTTGCACAAAGCCACCTTGCGAAGCCACCTTTCATTCTATTTGGGTCTCATCATCCACAATTATTGAACTTTCGGCCCATTTCAAATGTTGATTGAAATCAAATCAAATCAAACACCATCATGCTTATTAACAAAAATTTTATAATAATCTATATTTTATCAATTTTAATTAATACTCAAAGTGGCCATGCAACTACATTTTCTTTTACAGAAACCCCAATTATTATTCGCTCATTAGATTGGCACCCTATAGATCTAATTGTTGAAAATCTGATTCACAGAGAAGCTTTTCATTTATATATAGATAAACAATTTTATATGGAATACAACCTTGGAATTGGAGAAACAATAGAAGTTATTTTTCCCCAAGATAGTTTTCACCACATTGTTGGTCTGCACAGAGTAGGAACAAACGAGTCCATTGAAACAGATACCTATTTTGCGCCTGTCATAACATCATACAATTGTACAAGAAAAAATATTTTAATAGATGATCAAACTCAAAAAGTTAGTGAATGTATATTCAAAGGTAGTAGATTGCCAACAGACAAAATCATTTCTTTGGTAAACGGTTTAAATATCTATGAAATTGGAGGTACGTCTGATTGCATGAAGGTAAATCTCATTGGAGCCATGGTCCCAAGACCTTTTATAAATATCTATATTTTAACAACATTTAAACTTTTTTTGGAAGCAACTGGTGTCAAATTTATACCTTCACCTTTTATCGTTGGAGGATTTTTGTATGAACAAGTCATTCATAGTGACGTGATCTTGATAAGTTTTAAAGGATATTATTTGGATCCAAAATATTTCAATGTTTTATATACCAACCAAGCCACCTCATATAATCTTTCAAATTGTATTTATGTTGATCAAACATCTGACAAAGAATATTATTATGAAGAGCTTACGTGCACTCTTCCTTCATTAGGAATGTCCGAGTTTGATGGTGATTTAGTAGATTTGGTTCCTATTCTAAAAGAGTATTTTTTTGAAAATGTCACAATCAATCCAGCTCACAATTTTACAAAATTAAATTGGCAATCGACCTCATCGTCATTGAAACCAATTTATTATATAATCTTTTCAATTTTTGCAATTATTATCAATTTAATTTAAAACTGTAAATAAAACTATATTTAAATTATTTATTAAAATATTGATAGAAGTAATCTGATAGGGTATCATAAAAGCTTTTGGACTCTGGCTCTTGTTGGGTGTTCGTATCTTCTTGTTGTTTGAAAATACCGGATAAAGTAAAACCACTTGGGGCTTCAGTTTTTGTTGGAGATGCAGTTGGTTTTTTCCCAAATAAAGGTGGAATAGTTAAAATTGGTTTATTCGTTTCAGATGGAGATGGCGTAGGTGGTGGAGTTTCATTTGTTGATTGAGAAGGGGTTGAAGTGGGTTTAGTGGTACCAAATATTGAGGGAATTGAAAAAAGTGGTTTGCTTGTTTCAGAATGTGTAGGTGTAGGTGAATTAGATAGTGCAGGAGATGTAGGACTAGGCGAGGGAGTATCATTAGGTTTGCCTCCAAATAAGGGTGGAATAGTAAAAATAGGTTTACTTGTTTCAGACTGGGTTGGTGTAGGTGAGTCAGATAGCGCAGGAGATGTAGGACTAGGCGAGGGAGTATCTTTAGATTTGCCTCCAAATAATGGTGGAATAGTAAATATTGGTTTACTTGTTTCTGAAGGTGTCAGTGTTGGTACCGTTGTTGTGGTTGATGTAGGTGGTGATGTAGGGTTAGGGGATGGTGTGTCTTTTGGTTTGCCTCCAAATAAAGGTGGAAGAGTAAAAATAGGTGGACTTGTTTCAGGTGGATTTGTAGTTTGAGGGGATGAGTCAGTAGGAGAAGGAGTTGGGGAATCTTTTGGCTTTCCACCAAACAAAGGTGGTAGAGTAAATATTGGTTTACTTGTCTCTAATGGTGTTGGAGAATTTGGGGCAGGAGTTGATAAATCTGTTGGTGTAGGGGATGGAGTATCTTTGGGTTTACCACCGCCAAATATAGGAGGTAGAGTAAACAATGGTTTACTTGTCTCTGATGGTGTTGGACTAGGAGTTGATGAATCAGATGGATTTGATGTTTCTTTAGGTTTACCACCACCAAACAAAGGTGGGAAAGTAAATATTGGTTTACTTGTCTCCGAGGGTGTTGGTGTTGGTGAATCAGATGGAGGTTGACTATCTTTGGGTTTACCACCACCAAACAAGGGTGGTAGGGTAAATATAGGTTTACTTGTTTCTGATGGTGTTGGTGTAGGTGTTGATGATTCAGATGGAGTCTGTGTTTCTTTAGGTTTACCACCACCAAACAAGGGTGGTAGAGTAAAAATTGGTTTACTTGTCTCCGGTGGTGAACCAGGGGGTTCAGTATCTTTTGGTTTACCACCACCAAATAATGGAGGCAAAGTAATTTTTGGTAAAATACCAGATGATGTTGGAGCGTTTGAATCTGAACTATCTTTTGGTTTTCCAAAAATAGAAGGTAGTGTTATTTTAGGTATTATTGGAGGTATTGTCAATGGTGGAAGGGTGATTTTGGGAATAATTGGAGGAATGGTCAATGGTGGAAGTGTAAGCTTTGGAATAACTAGAGGAGGAAGAGTTAGGCCAGGGATGAGAGGAGGTAAAGTTAGATTAATATCTCCACCATTACAAAATAATCTTGAACGAACAATTAATTGAAGAACCGAGGTTAAAAATGAAATAACACTTTCTTTTCTTTGCACATGCTTTTGAGAAAGTTTAAAAAGCTTAACATTCTTTACGTTTTCACCCACACAAAAGCTTGGATATTTATCACAAAAATCCCGAACAAAATCTTCAACATGTTCAGATAAATACTCCATAGAACTATATTGGTTACTAAAATAATGTCTAACATGTATTAAAAAAACCTCTCTTTGTTGGGCAGTACTTAGTTCACTAAATTGTATTTTTTTCTATTTTAAAAATTGAATTTAATACTTCATTAATTTTTTAAAAATAACATAAAACATAATCTTACTTCTACATTTTTTGAATATACACATGAGATAGATAGAGTCAGTAAAATAAATAAAAGGATTTTTTTCATAATTAATTTTTAGAAATAATTAATCTGTACAAAAGAATGAGATAAATATCAACAACGAAAGAAAACATTAAAAAAAGTAAAATAAAAAAATTAAATTAAATTCACATGCAATTAAAATGTAGATACAATGAATGGTATTTATATAAACATTTAACACACTATAATTACTTGGTGGGGTTTTAATCATTTACCCCCATCCCCATTATTTATATATGAAATAATATTATTTTACAAAAACATTATTGATGGTACTAGAAATGATAGATAACAAGAATATTGTAAAAAAGTGAATGAAAAAAATGTGGGGATGGTAATGGTGAATAAAGATAGTGTGGTGGGTATGAAGAATTTATTTGCTTATTATTTTAATACCAATTTACTCATGTTTTCTCATTCTTGGATAGAGTTCTGGTAATTGACTTGATTTTGCAGCTGGTTTTTTGGTTGGGGTTGGTTTTTTGGTTGGTGCTGGTGTTCTGGGAGCTGGTTTTTTGGTTGGGGTTGGTTTTTTGGTTGGGGCCACTGTTGGTTTTGGAGAGGGGGTTTTAGTGGTCTCTCTAGTATCACCTAGATCAGCTTCTTGTTGATATTGATATGCTCTGTCAATGAAAAAATCAAATAAATCACTGACTAAATTATGATCTCTCTTCTTTTTGCCAGATTCCTGAGGATTTGGTTCTTGAGCAGTTTGTTCTTGTTCATATTCTCCTTGATCTAGTCCATCATTTTCCCAATCATTATTTTCATCATATTGATCATCTTGTTCATTCTCAAAGGTTGGTTGTTGAGGAGAATTTCCGATTGCAAATCCTAATGGACCCAAACCCAAAGATATTGATAATTTGTTTTGTTGATCATCATTATCAACAGTTGCTTTTGATTGTTTTTCAGAATCTAGTCGTTTACATTGAATATCCAACACAAGTTTAGCTACTTCAACTAAAAGATCAGGAATATTTTTAATTTTTTCTATATTATCAATAGAAGGAGCTAAACCAGCACCAATTTTTGTAGTTTTGCAAACTCTTAAATTATTACAAACTCTTGATACATCCGAGTAAAAGGTTTCTGGTAACATTTGATTTCTCAGTAAGTGCTGAAGGTTCATTATTAAATATTGAGTTTGTTGTTGATCATCCATTTCATCTACAAGTTGATTTAATTCCTCTTGTTTTAGATTTTGGGGCATACCCTTTGGAATAAATGTTTTATCATTTTGATTTGTTACTTGAGTTTCTTGTGTTACTCTCTTCTATAAATTATTTTATTAATATTTGAACGATTATATATTGTCACAAATCTCTTACCTCTTTACAATCAATAAATGTAGTGTGAAATAGTAAAACTATGAAAAGATAGATTATTAGTGATTTCATTTTATCCAAACGAAGTGTATTATTAAATATCTAAAACCACTATTGAACTAAATATAAATATATCAATCTCTATCACTTGAATACCAGTTTAAAAAAATAATAATTACAAAACAAATATTATTAAAATAATAATACAATAAATAATTTTTTGTGAGTTTACACAATCATTTAGTATGAATTTCACCCGTATATAAATGGGGTAGTACATTAAATCATATGAAGTAAAGGGGGAGGGGATATGAAATTAAAAATATGCTTTATCATATTATTTTAACCCCCCATTATTTACCCACCATTTTTCATCATTTATTGATACACACACCTTTACCACACTACATTGAATTATTACTCTGGGTAAAATGAAATATAACTCAAAATTGATAAATGGCGAGAGTGAATATTGAATGATACTCAAAATATCTAAAATTGTTTTTTTTTTTTTTTTTTTTTTTAACTAATTTATAAATTAAGGAAAGATGGTGATTTTTCCATAAAATAAATAAAATAATAAAATTATTCAGACTCCCTAAGATTTAATATAAAGTTTATTTATAATAATTTTTCAAAATCAAAGTCACGAGCATCTGAGGTATTGGCAATGGCTTTAAAGTAAACGGTTAAACTTTGGTCTTCAAATTTATATTCCCAATAGTTTGAAGTGGATAATTTTTCAGCAAATTTGAAAACAAGTTTGGCTTTTGGGGTTAATTCAAGGAAAGCTTCTTTGACCATTTCATCAGACAATCTCTTTTCAATATTTTGAGCAACATAGCCTATGACTTCGGCGAAGATATCACCTACTTGGTTTTGATAAGTACCAACGTGGGGGAAAACACTTTCCAATGAGGCATCATCCAAAGACCATTCAACACCAGTGGCTGCCTTAATCTTTTCAAACGATTGGGTGAATTTATCTTGATTTTTCTTGAGATTTAAACGAGCTGGGAGGGTATAGACAGCTGGAAGTGGGATAACGTTTTCCAATTTAAAATATTTGATATCACTGGTATTACAAATGGATCTAAAGAGTAATACCAATGTACCATTGGTAAAACGATAAACCCAATCCTTATTATTATTTTTATCGTCACCAAAAAAAACAACTTGTTTAATACTAGTAAAAAATCATGGCGGGGGAATACGTAAACATTATAATTTTAAATTTTTTAATCAATAATATCTACCGAAAAAAATAATAAATTTTTTAATTTTTTTCCGTAGACCACGCAAAAGATATTGATAATCAATCTTGGTGCTATTGAGTCAACAGAAAATAATAAAGGAGGATGTTTTTTAGTAAAACTGGATATGGCACTTGCTTTGAAATGCTCACTTTTACATCTATTTTATCAAAGTATAGAAGACCAGTAAATTTTAAATAAGCTTATTTAAAAGCAAATCTAAAATTTTAAATAAGCAGATCTAAAAGTGAGATAGAACATAGTTTTTGGTAACAATAAATAAATACTGTAAGGTTGTTCTTTAATTAAATTCATGATTTTTAGGAATTATTCTCAAAGATTATCTCTAAAACTTTCTTACTGCACTAAAAGATCTATAGATTTGGATAGAGTATGAATCTATTTGCATAGATTGATAATTTTGTCAATGAATGGTGTAGAGATAGATCTATTTAATCATTGGTGAGTGATTGGTGCCAGGAAACAACATCTTTTTAGAGACCATCTCTAAATTTTTTTATTGTGGTATAATTGATGATGACCATACAATGAATACTAATGAAGGCTGTATCCATAGCCAACCTATTTTCTAATTTATGATTACTCTAAAAAAAGTGTATCTAATAGGAGAGTAGCTCAATTGGAAAATTAAAATTGTATACATGGTTGAGTAAGTAGTCTTATAATATTTTTAAAAACGGAATTATCAATTATAATTGATAGTACAACTCACATAAATTATATTACCCATTTGTTAGGTGTTGTAATTATCTTTTGTATCTTGCTGCAACAATTTATCTTGGATCCGTGTAAAAATTTAAAAAATTGGGAAAAACAGATGACGCTGGTGTGTGCAGTTTCTTTTTTTTTTTTTTTTTTTTCTATTTCAGTAAAAAAACCACATCAAGTGTATTATTATTCTTTATATATTTAATCATGAATAAGATTAAAAATAGAGGCCATCTCGGGCATCGAGTGGAATCTGCTTTTAATCTAAGTGTGGTTGTTTTATTATTTATGTTTATAGGAGGATCTATATCGGTAAATATTCCACAAAACTCTGCACTTCAATCAACATGTCACGAATTAGGTTTCACTGATGCCTTGTTATGTTCAACTTGTGACGATTTTAAAGAGTTTGTAGGTGATTCAGGTATGTCTTTATTCATTCCTCTGTAATATACAATAGAGATCATCAATACTAATCATACAATACATTATACACATCAATAGATTTTTACGGAGAATGCCAAAAATGTTGCGCAGAGGAATCAAACAATGAGAAAAAGACCTTTGTCGGAGCAGATTTGGTTATTTGTCAATGACGTTTATCGGCTTTCCCTCATATAAAGGAATTTATTGAGAAAAAAGCCGCAGACTATAAGAAACTTTCAGTCAAGTATCAAAGTGGATCTAACCCTCGTCTTAGTCTCACTGATACCAATGGCAAGAAAGAAGAAATTAATATAGAAAGTTGGAAGACTGAAAACTTGGAAGAATATCTTAAAGAACAAAATCTTTAAGCGTCTCCCCCTCCCTGAAGAAATACTGGATGAATGATGAATGGATTGCACAGGTTATTGTAATGATGATATATATGGAAAACAACACTGTGTTGTCATGTATGTTTGATAGTTTTGATCTCTAATCGGTCCCTCGATTCCTCATCCTCCTTTATGTCCTCACACACAAATAAAATACTTGTTTTTTTATAATAATAATAATCATACGTGTATTCACAGGCACTGACTCATTGTCGGATGCATCAATTTAATTTATTTATTTGGGAAAGTTTGTTTTTTTTTTTTTTTTTTTTATTTTTATTATATCTTTGCGCAAAGATATATACATACACATACAGACATTAGACAGAGAAATGACAGATGAAGAGAGTATACAAAAGATTGAAACCAATTTAAAAAGATTGATACATTCTTGTGAAAAGACTATAGCGAGTGATAATAACAACGATGATGAAACAAAGAGATCCATTGAAAAATATATACCATTTATGTTATCACAGCTAAAGAAACTAAATGAACTGACACAAACAACAAAGAAAAAGATAAATATTAATGCTAGCAATAACAACAGTAATAATGACAACAACGACGACTACTATGGTGGCAAAGAAAAAGAATCAAAATATTATCCTACCAAAGAAACATTGACAGAGTACTCTAGAAAGATTGAAGTCATCGTTGGTTTAATTAATAAAGAGAAGATGGTAACTATCGTGAGTCAGATACATACTTTGTATGCCACTGTACTGTTAATATTAATATTCATATAATCACAGACATCACCAATTTCAAACAGACCATCGATCATTAGACTACAATCAAGTGAACTATCTCATGCAAAGAAAATGGATGAAATCCATACAGTATTAAAACAAAAGAATAAAGAAGAGAAAAAGAAAATAGAGTCATTGTTGCCTACGAGTAGTAATAATAGTAGTAATCAACAACAACAACAACAACAACAAAGGATATATAGTGAGAATAAATCATCACCATTGATTAAATTTAGAAATACATTTCAACCAAACAACAATGAGTTGGTGAATTTGTTGGGAAGCAAGTACATAGGATCACAGGATGGTAATAGTAGTAGTGGTGGTGGTGATGGAAATACACCACTCGGTGATAGAGAACTTCAAGAACAAACAGACAAACAAAGACAAATGCAAGAATCGGTTACCAATGAATTACTAGAGATTGCCAAAGAATTGAAAAACAACTCTACTCAAATGAACTCTAAACTCTCTCAAGAAGGCTATAAATTAGATGAACTCTCTTCCCTCATGGTCCACAATCGTAGTAAACTAGACACACAGAGAGAAAGATTAAAAGACCACATATCAAAGAGCTCCAAAGACACGCTCAACTATTGTTTTATCATGGTCATTGTATTGGTGGTATTGATCTCCACCTATTTATTCATCATAAAGTTGGCCTCCAAGTAAAGCGGGCCATGGTAATAAGAATAAATCAAAACTATATACACAGTGTTGTGTATGTCGTGTACATAGATAGTATAACTAAAATAACAACTGTTTATTTAACTGGGATCTAATAGAAAATAGTTTTCTTTGTGTAGTGTCTTTCGGCTTCTCTAAACTCTTTGTCTTTGCCTTTGGTCCAGAGATAATAGTCGAGTTCTAAACTGTTTTTAATAAAGCTGTTTTGAGGTCTAGTCTTGACGATCTCCATCATTTCGTTGCAGGCTTGAATGGCGAGAATTCTGAGCTCAGTCTCTTGATCGCCGCTTTCCAATTCCTTGCTGGAGTCAATGTGTGCAGCAAGGGATGGGGATAACTCCAATATGCCAAACTTTCTGAGCACGGCAGGCAAAACATTGTCGGTAAACACGGTCAATTGGTCAATGTCGGAAAAGTTGAATCTCTCTGGAAGAGACTCGCCAAATCTTCGGTAGAGATCGGCGGCGAGTAATTGCACCTTTTTGAAAAAATAGACGTGATGGTCCTGGTACACGGTCTGGTCGTTGAATGCGGGTATCTTTTGAATGATCTTGTTGATAAAGTCCGCGGCCAATGGCTTGGTGTCTCCTCCTGCGGCGGGGGTGGTGATCTTCCAGACAAACTCACCAAAATCTTCATAGCCCAGCTCAAACATGGTCTCGGTGCTCTCTCTGAGCACCTTTTGGATGTGAACAGCGAGGGGTTTCAATGTGGTATCTTTAAGTGTATAAATTCCGGTTTGGATCTGCACTTCCTCTTGAATGGGAATGGAAAAGAATGAACCAATATCATTGAGTGACAAGTTGTGTAAAAAGTGTGCAGATAATTTACCGCCCTGTGACAAAAACATTCCCATCAACCCGTAGCACAATGTCTCGTAGGCGCCCTTGCCAGAGGCCTCTTTTAACTCTTTTCTAAATCCACTGCCAAAATTGAGTAAATCTAAAATAAACCAAAAATTGGCCTCTTGGCTATTATTTGAAAAATTTAAAGGAAACAATACGATTGATGATTTTTGTTTAAATTCGTCTATTTATTCCATTATTAATATATGTATATCTCAATAGATATCTATCATTACTTGGTATGACTTACCTTCTTTAATATTGTCTAAAAATTCAATAATCTTGTCATGATTGATTTTAACGTCTTTTGAATGTTGTTCTACCCATTTAGAAGACTCACGGACTTGTTGCATTGGATTGTCAGAAACCATTGTATTTGTATATGTATATATAAGTAATATGAAAAAGTAGATATATGAAATTGATCCAAATTATCAAAAAAAGTTTTTAAAAATTAAAAAATGAAAAATTGATGTTCATAATTAATTGCGAAAAACCAAAGAATGACAAATGATAATAGTGATGGTAATTTAATCTATATCTTTATAAGAGATCATTCTAGTCACGGTAGTCAACAACATATAGACAATGGTGCCCAACTTGAAGATGGTATCAATGATTTAATATCAATGTATCATCACGATTATCACAAGATATTGGGATCACTGATAGGATGTCTCGAACAGTTACCTAAAGAAATATCACTTTCAAAACAATCATACATCCTTGTATCGTTGATATTCAATACCGTCTACCACAAATACAAAAATGAACAACATTTCAATACAATTCTCGGGACGCTATTTGGTACAGATGATGATACAATCACCAATCTACTCTATAAACCAATTGTTACTGTAAACAAAGATATTCAATCGTTTTTTAATATCTATTATATCATATTATTAGCAAGAATAGGAAATGGTAGTGGTAATAATCATTTTGATATTAATTCATCAATTAAACAATTTTTTCAATTCACCAAAACTTGTGCTACTCTGTATACAAAGGCTTTGAATGTTGATATCTTGTTCAACATCTCCAATATCTTTACACTATTATATAAACAAGAACAACTCGAAAATATTTCAAATAATAGTAATAATAGTATAGTGGCAGTATTTAAACCAATCTCAATGCACCTAGTGAAGCAACTGATCCAACATTTATCCACTCTTTCTATCGACTTTACCAAAAGCAATAATAGTGTATATGTATCAAAATATGACTCAATACTTCAATCATTTATTGAAACAATATTTATATTTTGGTTTAGTAATACAAGTAATCAATTATCGCAACAGCAATCAATTGAACAAGGAATGAGATTTATGTTTACTCTATTAATTCAAAATAGTGATAGCAGTGATAGTGCGAACGATCAACCAGTTACTTCATCAATAGCAAATATATTAAACATTTCACCAGTTGAAATGATACCTCAATTTATGTCGATTATAAATTCTGAAAATATAGCTGAAAGTCAATTATACAATATCCTCTCCAAACTTACACTATGGCCATTGACAAATGTAAATTCAAAATGGGTTTTGGAAACTTTTAATTCTTTGATAAAATCTAAAAGACTAAAGCTTTTGGCAAGTTTGGTGAATGAATGTTCCAAATCTATCATTATGCAAATGTTTTGTTTGGAATTACTTTCGGGATCGTTTAATATTCTCGAGAGAATGCTATTGGGCTATCAACACTCTCCAGATTCTTTTCACTCCGTGATTCACATCTTTCCCATTGTCATTGAATTTTTGAGTGCTTTGGATAAAAAGCTAGCAGTGGTGCCAGAGAACCCTGACCAGGGAACTACTTATTACATAAACTATGCAACTCAATTACTGGTGTATAAATTACTAAACCAAGTAACCGAGAGAAAAGACATCTTGCTCTTGGCTCTGAGATCCAATTTAAAACCACAAAGATTCAAGACAGCCATCTCCGAAACGTTGAAAGGATTTTGTAGACTATCATGGACCCTCATGCACCACCATACTGGATATCCTGAACTCTACTCGCCACTCTATGATAAACTATTGGCCATCAATTCTGAATCACCAACTGAATTTGAAATGAAAATGAACCTGAAAAACAATGCATGGACAAGCCTGGACTCGATTGTCTATGATAGTGTCAGAGTTGGTAGAACACTCCAAGACCGTTCAGGTTTACTGAATCTCGGCAACACCTGCTACATGAACTCTTTTCTTCAATCACTTTACATGACCACACCGCTATCACAGTATCTTCTCTATGATATGGATCAAAAAGTAATTAAAAGATTAACAGAAACTTTGGCTGCAACGAGCAATCAAGATAAATCAAAAGTGGAACAAGAATTTGAAAAAGGGTTACAAAAAGATATCATGCTCAGACCAACTCTTCTCAAACAATTACAAATACTCTTTGGAAACATGAGACTGTCAATCAAAGAATCGACCAATCCGAAAATGTTTTTAACTACTCTTCCAATTGAATTTCAAACTGGTCAACAACAAGATTCATTTGAATTTGGTAAATTATTACTTGATCAACTTGATGAAATTTTAAAGAAAAGAGATCCTATCCAAGTTTTAAAAAACAATGATAAAAAAGAAGAGGAAAAAGAGGAAAAAGAAGAAAAAGAGAAAAAGAGGAAAAGAGGAAAAAGAAAAAAAAGAAACAATAACAACAATTATATCTAAAATATTTGGAGGTAATTTAGAACAACATACTACTTGTAGAAAGTGTTTAAACCTATCGATAAAAAAGGAAACATTTTTAGAATTATCATTATCATTTCCTCCAAATCTTATTCAAAATGGTGGTAGTGGGTCATTGGAACTGGAAACTTTAATTAAAAGTTATTTAGACACTGAAGAAATGGTCGGTGATAATAAATATCATTGTGACAAATGTCAATCACTTCAAGATGCAGATAAACAAATTAAAATCATAGATACTCCCGATCACTTGATTATTGCTATAAATAGATTTTATTTTAATCGAGAAACAAAGTCTGTGTCAAAGATTTTGACACCAATTAATTATCCGATTGATGATTTAGTATTTAATAGTAGTAGGAGCGGTAGTAATAATTTTAATAGAATTGGAAATGATGGAAATCATTATAAACTCTATGCAGTCATTATGCATTCTGGTCAATCAATTCATCATGGTCATTACTTTACCTATGCCAGACCAAGTGCAAGTAAACAAAATGATTGGTGTTTATTTAATGATAGTATGGTGCAACTATCCGACACAAATTCTTTTAAAAGTATTTCAAATAGATTTCAAACAGATGTACCATATATTTTATTTTACTCTAAATCGTCATCATCCTCCCCCAACAACAATCCAATTAATCTACTCGATCAACAACCAGTTACAACATGGATAAAATCAATTATTCAAAAAGAAAATAATAATCTTTTATCAAAATCAAAAAACAATAATATTTTAGATCAATATCAAATAATGAAACCAGATTCTTAGTTTGTAATAAATCTACAATACTAATACCATAAGTTAATTTTATTTTTTATTTTATTTTCATCCTACCATGTTGAATTCAAACTTGGACTATGATGGATGTAGCAATGAATTACTATGCTTCACGTTAAAATATCAATTGTTGTATTGATATGTTAACATGAAGAAAAGTATACCATTGCCACCATTCATTCAATGTACACAGTACTTTTTTTATAAATAAATATTTAGTGTTATGTTATTTTTATTTCTACCTACTTTCATAGATATAAATTCATTATCAAATTGATAATATTCTTCAAGAGATGTAAATCTATTATAAAATAAAGGAGATGTCTGATATCTGTATATGTATTATCCCTTCATGTAAAATAATTTATTATAATAATCAAAAGCCCAATAATAAAATAAAATAAAAACCTATTGCCGAGGATGTACTCAACAAATATAATAAAATTAAAATGAATGAATGTTCATTGTAGTATTGATGATGGTGTCTGTTTGTTTTGATTGATATCTAATTATAAAAAAAAGTGCAGATATTATTGGAAAGACGCATCAAAATCCTTTTTTTTGCCCACTTCAATGAGTGATTCTTTGTCGATTAGATTTTTTTTTTTTTGAAAAAATATTGCAAAAAAATTTTATTTGAAAATTATTGATACTGCTGATCTGTGGCTTTTA
>AJWJ01000365.1:0-23973 GCA_000277445.1 Polysphondylium violaceum
CCTTTTTTTTTTTGTCTTTTTTTGATACTCTCTATCTATCTACTATTTTCCTTAGTATAATAATTAGATATTAATACCTTTACTTTAAATTTTATTTAATAATTAAAATATAAAATCATAAACATATAAATAATTTCTATTATTTATATTTATAAATTTATTTCTTTTTTTTTCTTGTAAAACAATAATAATTATATGGAGTTTTGAAAAAAAAAAAAGTAGATATATAAATTAAATATATATTTTTATTTATTTCTCTTTAATTGACCATTTTTCATTCATTGTTTCAGTGTTGATACCAACCATTGCTTCACCTAAATCTTCACTAATTTTAGCAAGAACTTCAGGATCGTTGAAATGAGTGACCGCTTGAACAATGGCTTTGGCACGTTTGGATGGATCACCGCTTTTGAAAATACCTGATCCTACAAACACACCATCCATACCCAATTGCATCATGAGGGCTGCATCGGCGGGGGTTGCAACACCACCAGCGGCAAAATTAACAACAGGCAAACGACCAAGTTTTTTGCACTCTTTGACCAATTCTAAGGGGGCTTGGATCTCTTTTGCGTAGGAATAGAGCTCATCGTCATCCATGTTTACCAATTTTTTAATCTCTCTTTGAACAGATCGTGCGTGTCTGACGGCCTCCACCACATTTCCTGTTCCAGCCTCACCCTTGGTTCTAATCATGGCGGCACCTTCACTGATTCTTCTGAGGGCCTCACCAAGATTTCTGCAGCCACAAACAAATGGGACTTTGAATTTATTCTTATTGATGTGGTTCTCTTCGTCGGCAATGGTGAGAACTTCACTTTCGTCAATATAGTCGATACCAATGTGTTCCAATATTTGTGCCTCTACAAAATGACCTATTCTGACCTTGGCCATCACAGGTATGGTCACTGCTTTCATGATTTCCTTTATCATTTGAGGATCACTCATTCTGGCAACACCACCGAAATGTCTGATATCTGCTGGAATCTTTTCCAGTGCCATAACAGCACATGCGCCTGCTTCTTCTGCAATTCTAGCTTGTTCGGGATTAATGACATCCATAATGACGCCTCCTTTTAGCATTTGTGCAAGTGCTGATTTTACCTTAAATGTTGGAATATTGCTGTCTTTGATATCTTCCATTTTTGGTTATGTGGTATATATTTAAAAAGGTAAAAAAAGCAAAAGGTGATATTAAAATATTCAATTAAATATTTATATGATGATGGTTACTATATTAAATAAAAATGAGAAAAAGTAAATTGTCTTTGAAGATACTTTTAAATATGCAGAAAAGGGTATTTATTTACAAAAAAAAAAGAAAAAATAATTAAAAAACTGATTAATTTTTTAAAAAAAATTTGGTAAATTGGCCAATCAAAATTTTCCAATCTTCTTTGGGGGGATTTTTTTCCATTTGATAAGTTTTATAAAGCCTAAATGAAAGAAAAAAATTATGTGTCACAAAAAAACATACAAATATAAATATTGGGAAATTTTAAAAAAATTTTTTAAATTAAATTTACAAAAGAGGTTCATGATGTGAACATTTCTTTAAAGACCCTCATTATGAATCAGTGGGGTAGTTTTTTTCAAGTACAAACTTATCCCCCAGTTTTATCGTCATCTCAAATTATTAATTTAAATTAATATATAATTGATGTGTTGTAAAATATTGGGTAGTTGATTTAGTAGTAGTAGTATTAGTAACAATGAATAGTAATAGTAATAGTAATAACAATAATAACAATAAAAACAACAATGAAAAATCATTAAATATAGCAGTACTATCTTTACAGGGTGGATTCAAAGAACATGTAGATATGATTCATTCCCTCGCAAATGAATACAAAGGCATAGTTGATTTAAATGTAAAGGAAATAAGATCATATGAACAAATGAAAGAATTTAAACCAGATGGTGTGATTTTGCCAGGTGGTGAAAGTACTTCAATGTCCATTATTGCCTCTTCACATTCTACAAGTAAAAGTGAGAATATATTTGAATATCTCAGACAATATGTTGAATCTGGAAATCCAATTTGGGGAACATGTGCCGGATCCATAATGTTGTCAAATCAAGTAGAAGGCCAAAAAGAGGGAGGGTAAGAATAAAGTGTAATGGTATTTGTTTTCGTATTACTAATATCATTCAATGTCACAAAAGACAATCATTAATAGGTGGATTAGATACACTGATAAGTAGAAATTATTTTGGTAGACAAATTAATAGTTTTATCAAAAAGGTTGACTTAAAACTCATTGGCGATAATCATGATAGCGTAGATGAAAGTGAAAGATCAACCAGTATTTTACATGATTTTGAAGCAGTATTTATTAGAGCACCTGCTATTTTAAAAGTACTGGATAGTGATAAAGTTTCAATTATATGTGAAATTGATGTAGATTTACCCAAACATAGAGTGAATTCATCACCATCATCGTCAACAATCACAACAGAAAAAATTATTATCGGAGTACGACAATCCAATATTTTAGCAACAGTATTTCATCCAGAATTAACAAATGATAATAGATTTCATAAATATTTTATTGATATTGTACTCAAACATAAATTATTAAATAACAGTAATAATAATAATAATAATAAATAATGTTGTATTATCAATTGTACTATGTGATGTATCAATTGTTATTCAATTATACACCATCACCACCACTACTATGAACATCAAAGGTGTAATGAATAGAATAGAGTCATACGCATCGTCAATATTACTATTTTGTTTTATCTTTTATCCATAAAGGTATAATTTCTTGTGAACACACATTCATACTTTACATATATAAAAGGAATTTGTGTGAAATAAAAAAGAAGATAATTCCAAAGAAAAATGAATTAGGTGTAAAAAAAATACCTAGATTTCTTTTTTTGGGAGAAATAACGTTTTTTTTTTTTCTGTTTTTTTTTTTTATTGATTTTTTTTTCTATTTCTTTGATTTTTTCATACACACACAAGAAACTGAGTAATATACACCTACACACACATATCTATATATACATATAGTCATACATTGAAAATACACAAATACACCTAAACACAGCGCTGTATTATGAATAACACCATCGTTACCGAAACCACAAAAATAACAACTATAGAGGGTAGAATGGCTAATGATACCTTTTTTGTACATAATAATAATACCAATCAACAACAACAACAACAACAACAAGAATTGTCACAAGAAAATAATGAATCATCGTATAAATGTCCACATTGTGAATTCTTTTATACGTCAAATTCACTTTTACCAAATTTAACAGGTTTTGGCAATAATCAATGCCCTCATCTTTTAATTGACTACACAAGTGTTTCTACTGTAAATGCTACATATAGATCTGCTTCAAATTTAACTGCTACAAGTATAGATCTAGTTTTTTACTCATTTGATAATGTATCTATGACAAAAACTAATTATTTTTTTTTCACAAATTTTTTTCATATGCTACTTTTTCATGTTTAGTGTTGGGCACAACAAAAATACCTTTGGTTATAGCTAAAAGATTTATTAGATATATTAGAGATAGAAATTATAATACACCACCTGGTTTCTATACAATTCATCAAATCAAATCTAGAATCTCAAACACTTTTCAAGGAATTACTTCATTTTCTATAAAGAAAACAATTCAAGAAAGCAATCTTCAAGATGAGAAAAAGGAAATCTTGATAGAATCATCATACTATTTGACTAGTAATCCAATAGTTGATGCTTCACAATTTGAATCATTTATCGTTAAAAATTATATCGATACAGACATTTCCTCTTTATTTTCTATAAATCAATTTATCAATAATAATGATATGATGAATAATAATAGCAATAATAGTAGTAGTGATACAAATATTATAGATAGTAATAGTAATAATAGTAGTAATAATAATAGTTCATTATATTATATAGCTTTCAATCAAGATCAATTAAAAACATTATTCTTGGAAGATGATGATCAAGACCTTAACTTTAATTCAAGATGGATGGTGATATTTTTACCAAATCAATTACCACTTTTTATTTTCATTTCAAATAATTTAACAACAACTGAAAGTGATAAAGTATTTTTTGGCCCTTTACAAATATCTGATTCTTTGGTATCAAATATTAAAACATTACCAATCATTCATTTACCAGATGTAGCTGTTCAATAAAATGAAGCTGTTGTTAAAAACATTACATTTGGACCGAGAGTGATTAGCTAAATTACTTGATAACACCATATCATTATTAACAAAATCTTGTCACTAACCTATGTTTTACCTCATTCGTGAAAATAAATCAATTGATTGAAACACTGAAATTAACCCAACAACTTTTATTTATAGTAAATATTTAGAGGAGACCAAGACTTCTAACATCACAGAAATATTTTGTAAGATAGGATATATTACATATATATAACTCTATATAGATAATACTCTAAAATTTGATTTAATAGACAAATCTTTGACATATCCAAATAATTTATAGAGCCAAAAAGGATAGCAATTAACTAGAAGATAATATTACTATCGGCCATTAATTCACTCTTTTTTAATTTAAAATGACTTACTCTAAAGCTAATAATTCCAGCTCTTCACAAAGATTCTTATTACTTTCGTCACCATCATCACTATCACTGTGATCTTCTACAGCATTAAAAGTTGTGTTTGTAGTTGTGGTAGTTTTATGATTGTTAATTTTCTTTGAAATAAAATTTTGTAGCTCTTCTAATTCCTTTGGTGATAAACTATAAAAGTCTATGACTGCTTCGATGAAATTTTTTGGCTCAATTGGAATAGAGACATCTTGGACTTCCTCAACTTGTTTTAAGGTTGAAAGGTGATAGAGGTAATGAGATTCTCTAAGCAGATTGAAGCTTTTTGCACGGCTTCGGCCTTGTTCTTTCTTTTTTCCCTTTGTATTTGTAAGAGTTTGTTGTAGCTTAAAATTAAATGTTCCATCAATTTCTAAATATATGATTGGTTCATTTTTTTCACTAATCTTGGATTTGATAAATCTTTCTTTAAATTTCACCAAATCTTCAAAAATTGGTTTTAGGGCATTTATTTTGTTATTCTGTTTGTTTTGTTGAGGCACTGAGTCAGTGGGAGACTCCAATTGATCTTGCTGAGGTAAAGCTGAATTACCATCTTTGGAGTTTTGTTGTTCTTGCTGGAGAAATTGTTTAAAATAGTTCACATTGTTTTTAAAAGTTGCTAATTCAATTTGAGTAAAAACATATCCTTGATCAGGGGTAATGATATCTCCCTCACAAAAGAGGTTTGGAAAGGTACAAACAAATTGTTCGCTTAAGGCTGAGCTGGGAATAAAAGAAAGAAATGACTCCTCATACTCTGACAAGATTATATTCCCAACACTAATTTTTCCATCAGCGACCTCAACCCTTGGGCAATAGGGTCTATTCTTTAAGTATTCTTGGATACTATGCTGAAAGCAATAAACCATTCCACAGATATTATCCTTGTCAAAAGATTCAATCTCATTATATTCCAAACTATCATATTGTTTACTTCCAAATGCATAAGCGATACTATGTGTAGGTAAAGATGAGGTTGAAACAAACGGGTTCTTGTTATTTGGAAATCCATAGGTGGTGTATTCCTTTTCCATTACTTTGGAAAATTTTACATAATTATTAACATAGTTGCTAGCCAAGTAGTGCATTTTGTTGGGGAATATAGTTTCAGAAGCAGAACTCAGCATAGGAGCACAAATTTTTCTGAGCTTACTCATGCTTTCTAAATGGTTATTTGCCAACTGTTCCTTTTTTTCAAGTGGAACCTCTTCGTCTTTAAAATACTGAAGAAGGTTTCTAGAGTAGAATGGCTCTTCTTGTTTTTTTATAGAATGGTCAACTTTGTTAATGGTTTTATCCCATTCTGGATGATAATAGCTAATACCTCTAAAGTGATACAAAACAAATTTTGTTTTGAGCTTTCCAACTTCTTGGATAAGAGTATCAATGTCATTGTCATACTGTGAGACCAATTTATTGAGTTTTTTCAAATCCTTCTCTTGATCTGATGTAGGCGAAAAGGTGGTTAATGATTTTTCACTAGATTTAGGAGTTTTATTCTTGACTTTGGAGGTTGCAGGTGTCGTGATTGGTGTAGAGGGTGCTTGTTTTTTGGAGTTTGATTTCGGTGTATTGGTTGGTGTTGAAGAGGGTGCTTTTTTTTTCGACATTGAATTAGGTGACTTGACTTTTAGTTTTTCATCCTTTTCTGTTTTGTTGGTAGTTTCTTGATTAACCCCATCTTTGATTTCAACTTGGGCAGTTGGTGATGAAAGATTTTGATTTTTTTTCATGGTATATATAAACTTTTTTGTTGAGAAAATTGAATGATTTTCATTTTTAAAAAATCTTCTTTTGGTGATATTCGAAATTAAGAACTCAAAATTGTAACTCGGCATAGGAGTCTTTAAGATAGGGAATTTTTAAAAAATAATATATTTCAAAAAAATAAACAATTCAATTCAAAATTTATTTAAACTGTGTATCTTTAACATTTTATATAAATGTATATAATGCTTTCTAATAAATCATCAAAGCTCGATTAGCTCAGTCGGCAGAGCGTGGTGCTAATAACGCCACGGTCGCAGGTTCGATCCCTGCATCGAGCAAGCTTTTTGATAATATACTCTTTTATCGGGCTTTGGAAAAAAATGTTTTTTGTTTTGTTTTGTTTTCTACCAAATAATTACAAATAGCTATTTTTAATAATGGGATTGATCAACTTTTGTTATTAAAGGTTGGAATGATGCAAGTGATACGTGATACTCAAAATGAATACCAAGATCAATCCTCTAATGAACTATATAATCTAATGAGAAAAATCTATATAAGTCTATAATAGACTTGTTTATTTAAGATATTTATTCCTATAAATCATGGATAGACCACAAATGAGAGATTATTATTGTTCATTAGTATGTAAAGGTATTCCTATTACATAATTGTAATTATAATAAATACAAATTGTATTCCATTATCTATACATATATTGTCATATGCTATCTATAACTGTATCTTCTATCAGATATTCAGTAACCTCCAATGAACCCGTTTATCAGTTTCTCGAATCCTCCAACCCAACACTTATCGACCTCTCCGGTATTAAAGGAAATTGAATCATTTCTAAAAAGGGAATGTATTGTTTCTTAAATTCAAGTCGTTGGTAAATGGGGTGTTAATCAATCATAAAAAACTAAACAGGGTGTAATGATGTTGCATTGGTGCTTATCTTTATTTCAAATATTGATGGGTTATAATTTATTCCAAAATCTAATAAAATATTTATGTTATAAAAAAAGTGCCTTAAGGCTCCATCCTTATAAAATCACTCCGTATCAGGTTTGTTAATTATGTTAAATAAATTTTTTAGCAACTTACTATATGTCAAGAATCTAAAAGGTATATCAGATTTATTATATAAGAGTTATATATATTAAACATCTTTTTATTAATAATTTGTAAATCTGGTTGATTCTTTATCGTTTTCATCTCTCTATTAAATATGAAAGAAAACAATTAAAATAGTTGAATGATATTGTTGAGATAGCCAATGTGTTTGCACAAATAAAAAAACAATAGAATCTAGATTAATTTTTTTTACTCAAATAAATGATAAATTAGACGATACTTTATTTTTTCTTTTTTTTTTTTTTTCTTTTTTTTATATACACATAAGAAAAATGGTAAGGATTAAAATATATTATTGATTTGATTCAACCTATCTTGTTTCTTTTTTTTTTGTTTTTTGTTTCTTGGCTTACATAAAATAAAAACACATATCATAAAATTATATATACGTATATGATGTGATTTTAAAGTACTTTAAGCTTGAGAAATTAATTCATGTAACTTATATTTATCTCTAATATAAGGTCTTACATCCTCTACATGAGTAAGAGATTCCAAAAATGGAACCAATTGTAATAATTCTTTATCGTTTTCATCTTCAAACCAACTTTCAATTGGAATGCCATTATCTACTTGAAAACTAAAAGATTGTGGAGAGTTATCAATAATGACAACTTGTGATAAATCTCTTCCCAAAACAGATAAATCTTTTAAATAATTACCATCAACATAAACACATGAGTCTCTATATAATCTATGTCTAATTATTATTTTGATTATTAGTATCATTAATTAAATATGGTTTATAAAATATGAAATAACTTACTTTATCCTATTATTTGGATCAAGAATATTTAAAAGTTTGTTTGCATAAACTTCTTGGGAGGCAGTGAAAATGATTACCTCAAAAATTGAAGAGACTTTAATAAGAAACTCTTCAAAGAATGGTCGTTTTTTAGCAAATACTTGATATTCAGTATTGTTAAAGAATACTGGAAAAGTTAAATGTGGCTCATCAAGTGGTTCTGTACTACAATGTACCAATGTTTCATCAAGATCCAAAACAAGTGAAATCTTTGGTGATGCGTGTTCTTTTGGTGGAAGCATAATGGGAGGTGGTGGTGGTGTATTTGAACTTGAAATCAATTGTTTTATAAATAAAAATGGATTAAACTCTTCTTCCTCCTCTTCCTCTTCTTCCTCCTCATCTTCTTCTTCATCATCAATTTCTTCATCGTCATCTTGTTCTTCTTCATCATCATTGTTATTGATTTGAATTTGTTGTTTTTGATCACAAAAGTCAACTTGTTGAATTATATCATTGTTGTTGTTGTTGTTGTTGTTGTTGTTGTTGTTGTTGTTGTTTGTTGAATAGCCACCATCCAATATTTCATCTTGAATAAAACTTGGAGCATTAAAGTCATTTTCATCTCGAATACAAACTGTAGTTGTATGAGTATTCTTTTTTCTATCTTTTGAAAGATTAAACATAAAAGATGGTGAACTGTTTGTAGAGGAAGACAATGATGAGGTGGTGGTAGTAGTTGTGGTGATTGTAGTTGATGTCATATTATTACAAAGAGTTAAATTATTTGATAATGACAATGGTGAATTTGGATAAGGTGATGTTGATGAAGAAGAATTTGATAGTAAAGATGGAAGTACAGATGATGAAGATGACAATAATAAAGACGATGGTGAATAAGAAGATGGCGAGAATTTAATATCCTTGATATGATGATAATATTGGTATTGGTTATCTTTGTTGTTGGTTAAAATCGACATCTCATCATTTGAACCCAAAAGAGAGGAAAAGTTTGATAAAGAAGAGGCCAAATCTTGGGTTGGTAACACTGGAATAATTGAATTCATTTTGTTATTGTTGATATTGTTATTATTACTGTTGTTGTTAATGTTATTATTGGTACAAGCACTATTTATACAAATTTCATTTTCTAAAAATGGCATCATTTCATCTTTTGCTAAATCACTACAAAATACTTCCACATCATTCTCATCTACTTTACTACTCTTTAAATTGGATGATTCACTACCATCAATACTGCCACAAGAGATGAAAAAATTTTGAGATGATGATAATATAGTTGGTGTACAATTAAAAGAATTGATTCCATTTAAATTATTTGGTGTCATTGGTTGCTTTTTGTTGTTGTTGCTACTATTGAAAATGATTAAATTGTTTGGTGGTGCTAATTTATTGATCATTTCTTCTTGTTGTTGTTGTTGTTGTTGATGATCGTTACATTCACCTTCAATTGGTATTTCATAAGAGTGTTTTAAACGTTTCTTTGGATTTATATCATTCTCTTCTTTTTCACAGATACTATGTTTATTGATTACATTATTACTATTGTTTGAAATTATATTGTTAATTGTACCAACATTATGATGATGATGATGATGAAGGTGAAATATATCAGATGTTGTCTCTATTGTGTGATCCTATTGATCAGATGCAATTTATGTTAATATTAATATCTACACTTTAATTAAAAATTTAATATAGAAAAAAAAAATAAAAAAGAAAAAAAGTAATGAGAGTGATTGCGCTGTATATTTTTAGAATAGGGTAATATCAAATCTTGTAGACCCTTGTTCTTTGTGTGAGAGATATATATAATACATGATCTATACTTACAAGTAAAATATTTTGTTGTTGTGTTTTAATGCCAGAGGACATGATTATACAAATGCCTATGCCTCTCTATCTTTAGATTAAAATAAATTACAAAAAAAAAAAAAAAAGTTAGTTTGGGCGCAAAAATTATATTAAAAATTTTGAATTGAAAATTATTATAAAAAAAAAAAAACTGCACACTCTCAAAATCTAAAAATAAATTTATTCTAAGAAAACAAGATGTGATTGTGTATTTGAAATGAATGAGATAGCTAAGACACAATGAAGATATTTAATGTATTTTATAGTCTAGACTTATTTTTATATTTAGATTTCCTAATGATCTATACTATAAAACAAAGAAAAGAAAAAACACACACACAAAAAAAAATTATAAAAAAAGGTAATAGGGTATCGTTTAAAATAGATCTCTGTAACAAAAATGAGGCCACTACAAGAATGTAAAGACTCTATCAATCAATAAATCAATCTCTCCTGCTATGTCCTTGGTAAAAGAAAGTGTGTATAGGTGAATAAAAAAAAAAAAAAAAAAAAAGAAGATATTGATTGGAATTGAGTGTGATAGTAAATGATAGAGGAGAAAAACAGTGGTGAGATGTTTATGTTGAAATTGGATAAATAATATTACTACATAAGGGGTGGTAGGGGTAAAACACACTAAAATAAAGAAAAAAAAACAACAAAATAAAACAAAAAAATAAAATAAATCAAAAAAATTAAAAAAACACTCACACTCTATAAATCATACTACAAAATCTATTTTTATACAATTTAATAAAGTGTGTGGTGTATGTTTTATATATATTTAATCAACGTCCTTTTCACATAACGTTACACTATGTTTTTTCCTTTAAAGATATATTTATTGGTGAGAGTGAGTGAGTGTAGCACAAACAAATAGAAAAAAAGCAGAGGAGTGTGTGACAACTGTGGTGGCGTAAAATTTGTGATAGAGTGTGGGAGTGTTAGGTTGCTGTTAGTATTTTTCTTGCTACTGTTTTGGTTGTTATTGTTGTTGTTGTCGAGTTTGTCTTTGTTTATTATAAAATAACAACAAACACACAAGTTCGGACGAATACTCCTCTTTGTTTGAGCATAAATGGATTTGATATTTCTATTTCATAAAATTAATTAATTTCCATCCGACTGGAAAATTAATATTAAATTTTAAAAAATATTTTTAAAAAAGCCAAAACTCACCTATGGAAACTCATAATATCAAAATAATAGATTATCTCTAAAAACTTTGAGTTTTTCCACTGTGCTCTCGCATTTTGCGTGGGTCACGTGTGTGTGTGTTTGCACTATGTGCCATAGTACGTCTCATGATGCGCGTGGGCGCCAAGATAAATATTTGTGTGAGTGTATTTACCAATTTTGGACTTTACCGATGGCTGGAAATATTTAATATTAAAAAGAAACAGAAATAGAGAGTTTAGACCAAAGTGATTCAACGCTGCCAGATAAAGGATAATAGCAACAACAACAAATATTATTAAATTAAAAATTGAAAAAAGATAATAAAAACTTTATTATTTAAAATGGTTGGTAGGGGGTGGTGGGGTGGTATGTATGTATGTATGTATTGTATGTGTATGTGTATGTATGTATGTATGTATGTATGTATGTTGGCGTAAAGTATTTAAACAAATTTAAGAATGATTGGAATTAAAATAATGGCCAAAACTAAAAGAACGACACAAACAATAATGATTTGTAATTTCATATTTCTACACCACATTTGTCTTCTGATTGTCACGGTTTGCTTTTTGAACAAACGAGCATTGTTGTTCATAGATGCGGTTTTATCTTGTAAATTGGAAGCTTTATCATGATTATTTAACATAAGACCAATGTTATCATGCATAACACTCTTTACTTTATCTACTTCTTGAAGAATAGCTTGAGTTTTATTTGGTTGGTTTGGTTGATTGTTTGGTCTATTGTGTTGTTGTTGTTTTGAATTAGTATGAATGCCACACTATACACAACATCATTGCAGACTATAGTCCAATATCTCGTTTTTGCCACAACAACACAGATACAGAAACATGGTCACAATGATGTGTTCTTGAAATTGATACTTACGCAGACATTGTATTGATTATATATGTATAGTAGTGTAGTTGTGTTTATATGGGTGATTGTGAGTGATTGGATTGATGTAATATCGAATGATAGTGATCTGCTTAGGATAATATATATAGGGTTTATTTGTACAAGTGGGTGTGTTCTTTATTCCTGAATAACTAGAAATACCTATATATTAAAAAAAAATCTATAGATTAGAAATGAAGCCGTTGGGAAGAGAGTGTGTATAAAAAATAAAAAAAAAAATTTGAATTGAAAAAAAATTTGAAAAAAAAAAATAACAAAAAAATGTGGTGAAAAATGGTGGTGGAAGCAACAAAGTACAATAGTAGATGGGGTTGATATATCATCAAATCAAAGTAATTTGTTTTACATTTTTTTTGTTTATGTGGTTTGGTGTATTATTATTGGCCATACACAAATAATTAAAAAAGATGGTGTAGTGTGTGTATGTGTGTGTGTTTAGACTACAAAAAATATTAAGTAAAATGGATATAGATAGTTTTGGTGGGAATGGGGATGAATGGTAAAGATATCGACGTAAAAACAGACTATATTGATCGATAGCAGTATACGTGTTTAGAAATGCCAATATATGATGAAAAATACATAAATAAATAAAGTATACATACAAAATTATAATAATAGGCGTAGTTTATTACAAAATAAAAAAGAAATCAACGTTTGGACTATTTTTAAATTTTTTGATTTGATTTCTTTTTTTTTTTTTTTTGATTTTTTAATTTTTTTCTCAACACAAAACACATCGGCATTTTTTGCATTTCAAAGAAGATGAGGACACTTTCTTTATATTTTAGATGAAATTTTTAAAATGAATTTGTTGGCAACGAGAGATTGGAAATAAATACACTGGGTGGTGTGTGTTTGATTGAGAATGAGGGTGCATGAGAATGAATACCCTTGTTTAAATAAATTAGGTTTTTATTTTCTTTTAGGAACAGGGACATGAGTACGAATGTAATTGTTTTCATCGTCATTGTCGTCGTCTGAAGAGTCGTCGTCTTCGTATTGGTATTGATCTATTGTGAGTTGACTTAATACCACTTCTTGATCTGAATCCAATTCTTGATCAGATGACCAATCAGAGTCATCGTCATCGTCGTCTTCGTGTTTGATGGATGGAGGTGGAGGTGGTGTAGTTTTGTTTGGATTATATACAGGAAGATCAGAATGATCAGATGCAGATTCAACAGTGTTTGCTTCATCGTCTGCATTATCAACAGGTTCAAATGATGATAGTTTAGGTGGAATAGGAGGTAAAACAGAGGCCACAGGTGCTTGTTCACTACTAAATGTTGGCAAAGCACTAATACCATTGTTATCATCATTACCACTATTATTCTTATTTACATTATTTTCAACAACAACATCTTGTTCTCCTTCTTCATCTGTAAAATCATCTTCATCTTTTTCTTTTTTCTCTTGTTTTACTGTCGTTGTTGGGGTTGGATTGGCACCGATTGCCATATCTTTCTGTAGCTTCTTCTCTGCCTTTGCTTCTCTCTTTAATATTCTTTTCTCTTTTCTTTCTTTTCTCTCCAATCTTCTTTGTTCTTTATCTTGTTCTTGTTTTTGTACAGCCTCCTCTCTCTTTTTCTTTGGGTCGTCTTCTATGTAATCAGATTGTGCAGGAAGTTCTACTTTTACATTAACTACACCACTGGTGGTGATGTTTGTCAAGGAGCCATACACTTTTACAGCTTCACGTCTCTCTTCATCATTGACAGGTGTGCTATCCAGTATCTGTAGATTTCTTAATCTGTGCACTACATACAGTCTATAGTCTTTATATTCACGCAAACTATGTCCATTAAAGAAATTTGGACATGCTTCATTCTTTAGCATACTCAATGTACGTACATTTGGAAAACAGTCGACTACTCTGTCCATAAATATACTGAGATTTGCGATAAGATTACTATTTACCCAAAGTGTATGTACCTTTGGCATAATGGGAAACAATGTATGACTTGTGACTCTATTTCCATCCAATACCAATGTATGTAATGATGTAAATCCTTCCAATATTGTTAGATCCCTTTATAGTGAAACAATAGAATATGATTAATAATTGTTGGAAGTTAAATAGAAATATATATACATCTATATCTTTGTCTGACATTACTTTTCTAAATTGTTATTTGACAAATCCAATTCTTTAACGTAGGGACCAAATCTTTGCACGATTTGAGGATTAATCTCTGTAATATCTCTGTAGGCCAAATCTAATCTATCAGAGATTTGTTGTTGTTGATCTTTACCCATTGTGTGTTTGTGTGTGTGCGATAGCTTGCTTTTACATAAAGCTATATCTATCTCTAATAATAGCAGATTATACTAAACTATGTTAAAACAAGATTAAAATGATATGATGGTTGTGCACCTGTTGACAAGTCTGAAAAAATATTACAAAAAAATTTTCAAAAAAAAAAAAATCCAAAGAAAATGCACCCGAATGTTTCAACGGGTGCAAACTGAGAAAATTATTGGGGGGGAAAATATTTACACAAAGATTTATTATATGCAGTTAAAGGAAAATAAATATATAGACATTATATATGTGGTTTTAAAGATGTATAAGATACATAGATTACAAATTACTTGAAATTGTAATATAATATTATAATATGAAAATGAAAAGCTAAATTGAAGAGTTTGAAAGTTTTGTAACCATTTCTTCAAGAATTGGATTTCCACCAAGTTGTTTGATTTGTGAATACAACTTTTCTTCATATTTCTTTAAAATGTTTCTAGTGTATTCAATGGAACCAACTTTTTGGATATAATCCAATGCATGAGTTTTGATTTGATGATCCTCAGTCTTTTGTTTAAGAATCATCAAGAGACGTTTATCATTTAAATTTGAATTAATTGCGTGGATGATTGGGAATGAAAATTTACCTTCTGAAATATCTTCACAAAAACTTTTATTTGAATGATACTATAGGAGAATTAAATAGATAAATAAATATGTTAATACAATACATTTGTATTGATGATCAAATATGATGGTGATGATGATTATACTTACATCAACAGAAATTAAATTAATATAATCATCTCTAATTTGATAATATAAACCCAAATCTTCAATAAATTGTGAATAATCTGTTTTGTTTTCACTAAAAGTTTGTAATAATCTTAAGCCTAATCTAAATAATCCACCAGTTTCTATGTAATGTGTATTTGTTAGTATAAACAAATTAACACCTCTCTCTGATTATTTAATAAGATAGAAACTTACTTTCAGAAACCATACGCATATATTCTTCTTCAGTTGGACAACGATTATTATCTCTCCACATGATATCATAACCTTGACCTCTGTGTAATCTAATAACTTCTTCAATGAAAATAGAGGTGGCTACAGGACTGCCCAATCTATTGCATTGATCAATCATTAAAAAGTAAACAAAATTTGCACTATTGATAGTCTGTGGAACTCCATAGATTGTATGAGCAACTGGATTACCTCTTCTAAGTTTTGAATTGTCTTCAATATCATCAATACTATAAAAATCATCAATGTTTATACTTTGGTCAGTTGGTGTATATATTGTTATTGATTGACATTGATGATGATATTAACAGAGTTGTTGGTGTTTTGAAAAAAACAATCATATTATTAATTATGATGAACAATCAATGTGTGTATGTACCAATCTCATCAATCACTTTTTATATATCTTTTGAACACTTACAGTAAACTAGCCATATGTAGGCCTTGAACTACTTCACTAACTTCCTTTACTTTATTTTCACCGACATTTAACCAATAGTCAAAGGCTTTGATTAAAATATTTCTAAACCCTTTGCCAGATGATTCGCAAATATAACGATATGGTTCTAAGAGACTATAGTCATTTTCAGTGAGAGGATAAGAGAATTGCATGTTGTTGGGAAAATTATACTATAATAGTGTACAAATACAAATACAAATACAAATAAATAGATGAAGAATTAATAATGTGAAAAATTGAAAAGTAAATAATAAAAAAAAAGATTTAAAACTATGAGATTTGCAGTAAAATGAATATGCAATCAAATGATTTTTATACCTTTTTCTTTTTTTGAATTTTTTTTTTCTGAATTTTTTTTTTTTGAATTTTTTTGTGCCACCTATGAGAGAAATGACAATAGGGTTTCTCAAATACCCAAATTAGGTTTCTAATGAAAACTTTACCTTTCCGTAGCGTAAACCAAAAGAATATGTAGAGTTTTGGTATGTGTAGGACTTTTAAAAAACGAGATTTATTGTTTGGGATAATAATCTATATGTTGTTTTTTGTGTTTAGTTTGTGTAGAAAAATAGATGTTGGGCTTAGATTCGTTTTCTTTTATTTGGTGTTTGAAAAAAAATATGTATGCCTGTTTCAAGCCAATATTGGAATTAATTAAAAAAATATCAAATTGTGGCGTGATGTAATCCCATTTTAATAAGATAATATATTTAATCTCTGAACATCTCAATCTCCCTTTTATGTCTACCACTTGTTTTGTTGTTCTAAAATTGGTTTAAACTATCTATGCTCTTACTCTTTCCAATTTAGATAAATATTAAAACGACATCAAACATATTCTATTAGTGTAAAGTTGTGGATATGTGTGTGCATCCATGTTTTTTTTAATACACACACAATTTGTGTGGGTGAGCCAATATTTAAGATTTGGATATCTGTGTAATTGTGAGATTCCTTGAAAGTTTCACACACTCGTTCAAAAAAATTTGGATAGAGGGGTGAGGGAGAACAGAACACTTATATACCCCATTACCTTTTTATTTATCAAAAGAGGAGTAGCGACAGGTGAGAAAGTATGATCGTTGTTGTTGTTATTTGTTATATTATTATATTATATTATTATATCATTTATTATTATTATTATTATTATTACTTTTGTTTTGCATTCCTCGTTGGATTTCTTGGCTTATATTTCCTCGTGACAGGAGAGGAGAGAGGTTGAAATGGGGGCGATAGGGTTCTGGCCGAGGCAGCCCTCATTGAGTGAAGAGCATTTTTTGAGCTGTGCCAAATGTCTGGAGATTTACTGTCTCTTTGGAATCGGGTGGGATAGTCAGACATTCCTCTCTCTATAGAGTCTTTGATCTTGTGAACATCAAGTGGAGGTAGTTCTTTGTTTGCCTTAACTTTTTTAATTTGATCTTGATCAGTAATGGTACGATGAAAGGTGATTAAATACTCCTTGATATAGTTTATAATGCTTGATAGAGAACAAGATCCTCCATTCTCCAAAATGGCTCGGGAAACAAGATCCAAAGTATGCGATGGTTCCATGGAATCCTCAGACGATATAGACGTGGAAGAGGATGAGCTTGAGTCATCGTCATCTTCAATATCCTCCATTTCTTCTTCATTATTGTCGGTGGTTTTATCTGTTGTTGATTCTTTATCGTTTTCGTGATTGTTGTTTGATTGAGTTGATGATGATTTATTTACAGGTGAAGTGGTAGTTGTAGTTGTGGTGGTGGTTGTTGTAGAATTTGGGGAGGTGACATTGCTGTTGGTAGGGGTAGGAGGTGATGGTTTTTTATTCACATCATCGTCGGCATCTAATCTAAATGGCTTTTTCTTTTTCTTTTTAGTAAAAGGTGTAATGATGGGTGAGGTTGATGACGAAGAGGCAGATGGTGTACCTCCACTATTAGCAGTGTTTGTTGATGAAGTCGAAGATGTCAGTGACCCTTTTTCTTCTTTTAATTTTTTACTAGGAAAATCATCTCCTCCTTCTTTTGGACTAGAGGTGGTTGGTGATGTAATTGGTGGTGAACTATCTACATTGTTGTTGTTGTTGTTGTTGGTTGTGGTGGTGGTTGCTGTTGTGGGTGTTGACGAAGATGATGAATTCTCTGAATGGTTTGCTTCTTCTGATTTTCTCTTTCTATTTCCAATAAATCTTCGGGATCTCACACTAAATGGTGTTGTGACTCCATGGTTATTGTTGATGTTATTACTACTATTATTAATATTACTGTTACTACTATTATTAATTGGGGGAGATTCATTATCGATTGGTGTTGATGTTGTAGTGCTTTCAGTTTGATCAATTTTCTCTTTGTCTTGATTGTCTAGAGTTGTTGTTGATTCTACCTTTTCTACAATTTCAACATTTTCTACTTTCTCTACATGTTGATTAGAATCTTCACTCGCTATATTATTTGTAGAGGCACTTCTTTTTCTTCTTGTGAATCTAAATTTACCATCTCCACTGTTACCCGTCATTATAAATCCATTCTTTTCTGGTTCTTCTTTAATAGTGGTGGTGGTGTTGGCGGCGGTAGTGACAGTTGATGCTGTTACAGGGGTAGGACTAGTCGTTGTTATATCGACATCCATCTTTTCACCATCAACATTTGATTTATCGTCATTTTCATTCTTTAGAGCAGAAGCAGATCCATTACTCTTGTTTTTACTATTACTATTTTCATCTACCTCCTCCATTTTCACATCTGCTGATTTAGCTGTTGTCGTTGTGGTTGTTGTAGTTGTATTTGATGATGATGAAGTGTGTTCTGGTGAATCTGATTTCTCATTTCCACTACTACCACTACCATTCTTATTGGAAGGTGAATTGTCATTATCGTCATCTGTATGTTTGTCATCATCATCAGTATCATCTACATCTATTATTTTACCTCTAGGACCCACCATCCACCAGCCTTCTCTCTGAGGATCTCTTTGAAACAATGGATTGTTTGAAGAGGTATTTGAGAGTGAGGCTGATATGACTCTCTTGTGATCATAGGTGTATTTGGATCCATCTCTTTTCCTCAGTTTTGACCATTTCTAAATGAATACAGTTGAAATTAGAATCATATGACATTGATTGCACTAAAATACACTGCTACTTACATCTGACAAATATTCTTGAATAGTTGATAAATGGGCACATCCTTCGTTTAGTTTTAAAGCCTTTAAAATCAATTCTAATATTAAATAATAACAATAGTGTTTGTTAGTGTGTTTCTGAGAGTGTTTACATATGACTAACTATACCACTTACTTTGAACAGAACTTAATGCTGGCTCTTCTTTTTCTTTTTCAGTGTTATCTTCAGACTTCTACACAAAGGGTAAATGATATAATTGATATGATGATGATTAGCATATGATATAAATAAATGATAAGAATAACAGTAATAATAATACTTACATCATTGTCATCTGAACCAAAACTCTTTCTTTTGGAGTGATTACTATTGGATGGATGTTCATCATCTTCAGTATTAAATTCTTCGCCATGACTTTTATCATCATATTCATCGTTATCATCAGCTGATGTATGATTGTCACTTGTACTATCATCGATACCACTGCCAGCGTTGTTGGATGACGATGATGAGTTTCTAGAAACATGTCTTCTAAGACCAATTTTCTTTACCAAAGGATCGAATCCAGGTGGCTTAGCATGATTTGTTTTTTTCTTTTTCTCTTGTTGCTTTTTGAGTATATCTTGAAAGTATTTTAAAGCCTCTTCATTTCTCTTTGAAAATAAAGTTAAATCATCTTCTATTACTATTCCATTTTGAGTGGTAGTAGTAGTTGTTGTTGTTGTGGTGGTAGATGTGGAGGTATTATTGGATAGAGGTGATTGTGAAATTAAAGTTACATCAATGGTTGTTGTGGTGCCTGTTGGTATGGTTGTGGTGGCTGAAGATGACACTGAAGTAGATTCACTTAGACTTCGAAAAGGTTTACTCTTTTCTCTCATTGTGTTGTTGTTGTTGTTGTTGTTGTTGTTGGTTGTGAGTGATATATATAATATATGTGTGGTATATGAGGTATGTGTAAATAATGGAGAGAACTATTTAGTAGTAAAATATAGATAGATTTGATATGATATAGATATAGATATATAAATAAAAAAGTCAAAGAGAGTTGTTTATATACATAAAATCAAGATGATTGCATAAAAATAAAAATTAAAAAGGCAGGTGATATGTGAATGAATCTGCTGTTGACAGAGCAGAAAGTAGTAATGTTAAAAATACAACAGCAATTAAAGTACTATCGATATCATATATTTATATAAATAAACTAATCTAACAATTGTTATAAATTATACAACACAATGAATCATATGATTCATTAATTAATTAATTAATGTGCAGGTGTGAATGAATATACAGAGGTGGATATATGTTGCTGATGGAGTTGATCTAAATAGACTAAAACCAAGATATATAAATGATGAGTGATAGTGGTGGTGTATGTCTGTATGTCTGTATGTATATATCGTAATCTGAACACACTGAAATTTCAATATAATATGCAACACGATATAACAGAGATGAGGGGTCAGGGTGTGGTGAGATTTGGTGATGCTGATGATCAAAGCAACAAATGTGTTTGAGGGTGATATTTGTGCAATGATAGATGCTGTGTCTTATAGATATTAAATTTCAAAATGCTTATAACAGCAAAAAAAAATAATTATTTTCAAAATAATCAAAAAAAAATAAAAATAAAAATAAAAAATAAATAAAAATATTTTTTTCAAATTTGCGCACACACGCAGAAACTAAAAGTTTGCCTATCTGATAAAGTATACAAAAAACAAATTGAGGAATATTAAGTGACTATCTATCGATATTTTATTTTGTTACTATAAACAGTTTTTATTAAAATTACTATTTTTACTACACTACTGCATATGCGATTCGTTTATGGCTATGTATGAGTTTGGTGTGTGTGTGTTGTGGTTTTTGATGATATACTGTATTTGGAACTGTCCATACAAACGATATATCTTTGACTATTATTAACAGGGTGATTTGATTAAATTATCTCATCATTGGAGATTTAGTTTAGATTTATATTACTATTACTTATTACTGATTACGATGATGGAAAAGATGAGGTAATCCAAGGATGATTTAAGGCTTGTGCAATGGTGTATCTTTGGTTTGGATCAACAGTCAATAGTTTGACCACTAAATCCAATGCCAACTTTGATATTGATGCCCAATTTCTCTCTGGAAATCGGTAGCTGCCTGACACAATTTGTTGAAATAATTTGGGTGTTGATAACATTTCTTCATCGGTATCATCGTCAAAAGGTGGTGTTCCACTTAATCTAGAGATTTAAATTAGTATATAAACGATGGTATAAATAATATTACTACTTACATAATATATAAAATAGCACCCAATGACCATGCATCACAAGTTTTACCATATCCATTGACTGGTATTGTTGTACAACTAGTTCTTGAAACAATTACTTCTGGAGCTAGTAATTAAATCATCATTATTAGATTTCTAAAGGAATAATAATAAATTTTAAGTAATATTATTACTTACCAACATATAATGGAGAACCACATAAAGTTCTTGCCAATTCACCTTCATTTATAAATCTTGCAAGTCCAAAATCAGTGATCTTTATCTTTAATGGATCATTTTTATCATCAATAAATAAAATGTTTTCAGGTTTTAAATCACGATGTGCGATTCCCCTATTGTGTAGATATAATACAGCTTCTAAAATTTGTTTAAATACATATTTGGCTTCAAGTTCATTTAGTAAAGGTCTATCATAGCCAATTTTATCATATAATTCTCCGCCATCAGCCCTAAAATTATAAAATCGGAGAAAGATATTAATATACAGTTGAAGGGATAGTAGTAATTAGTAATACATACAAGTCTAAAATAAAAAATAATTGTTGTTCAGAGTCAATGTAAAAGATATCTTGGATCGAAATGATGTTTTCGTGAGACACCATTTTGAGGATTTCAATTTCTCGATTTAGTTGAAGATGGAATTTAACAGGTTCCGATTGAAATTTCTTGAGATTGATGTATTTGATGGCTACACGTTTGCCATTGATTTTATTGATTCCCTCATAGACGACACTAAAATTACCTGTACCAAGTTCTCGAATAAAGTCGTACTCTTTCATAATCTCTTTTTTGATTCCTGTTTGTTCCCAGTAAAAGGTGGGTTGGTTGGAGCCTTTGAATACAAATGATAGATCCAAGTCTTTGCTGGGACGACCGAGTCCTAGACGATCACCAGATTTCAGTAGTTGGTATTTACCCTTTCCAATTAATTTCCCATTGATAAAAGTGCCATTGGTGCTAAAGTCCTCGACCAACAGGGTGTCTTCAGTTTTCTTTACGATACGACAATGGGTACCACTCACGATAAGCTCTGTAAAGCAGTAGTGACACGATGGTAATCGACCAAACATAACATATTGCCCCACACCCAACGAAATGGGTATTTGTTCAAATCTATTGTCAAAGGGGATCAATATTCCATCGATATTGGCGTTTTGTGATGGCTGTGACTGTGTTTGTGATTGTTGGCTATTGTTGCAACTAGATGATGGTGATGGGGATGGTGGGGTATTATTGGCATTATTTGACACATCCATCATTTTCTTTTCTATTATTATCACTACCACACACAAACTATTTTATAAATCTAAATGATTGATCAAGGATGGATTTCTCTTTGCAGTAAATTTTTTTTTTAATTTTTCAAAAACGCACCCCACCAAATATGACAGTTTTTTTTTTTTCGAAAATTTAAAAATTCCTAGAAAGCGCGCACTTTTGAGAAAAACTAGCGGGCGAAATAACGACTGAACGGACATTGCTGGATTTTAAATTTAAAATATATATAGGTGTTTATTAATATTATCCTGATGCTCAGATAATCGATTTCTTTTCTTTGTGTAGGGTGAAATAGAGGCCTTCGAAATCTAAATAGGTAAGAGAGTCGTAGAAAACATTGGTAAAGGCGAGCAACCATTCAAAGATAGAGTACTTGCTGTAGGACAGGTAGACACAATAAAAAGTGTGGTCGACAAAGTACTTGAGCGAGCCGATAAAGAGCAAAAAGTGGACAACGCCAGAGATGGCCTTCCATTTGAAGGAAAAGAGGTCCTTTTGGGTCGAGGCACTGTAGTTGGCGCCCAAAATGATCTTCCATGGGCTTTGGCCCTCCATACCAGGCTTAAACTTGATTTTGGTGTGGTAGAGCACGGCGGTGTGGGTGTACATAAAGGCAAAGGAAAAGATAACGTACGACACAAAGCCTACTTGATGCGAAAACAAGTGTTCCGACGAGGACACATAGATCCACACGCCGGCGGAAAAGACACGGATAGTGTCAAAGACGGTCGAGAGGGGGATGAGGTAGTTTAGTGCGTTGATCGACTGCAACACCATGGATGGGTTCTTTCTGCCGCTGTGCGAGTGGGCCAACAAGGTGTTCTTGTCCTCGGTGCTGATGTAGTGGTTGAGATAGATGGTGCCCAAACGAAGACCACTGGTCAATGCCATACCATATCTAAACACATTCATCTCTGGTGAGAAATCACCAATGGTTGATGAGATTGATGGCAAGAATTCGTACATTTTACAATGATTCTTTGTTACTCTTTCAAAATGATAATAGCATGCAAGAAACATGGTGACAAGGAACGATGTCATTGTAATTACACCATAGGACAATGGTAACAAACCTGCTGATAACCTAAACATGTTTTTCTTCTACTACTACAAGATAAATATCTTTGTAATTCAATATATCATATAACAAATTTACCTGAGGGACCTCAATTTCGCTCAAAAAAAATACGAAAAAAAAAAAAAAAAAAAAAATTACTCAATAAAAAAAAACCTAAATTTGGAAAATGTGGACGTTATTTGAAAATCTTTTCTCGGATTTGAAGTTTTATTGCATTAAAGGTTATCTTGAGCCTTTTGTTGTGACATTTTTAATTGGAAATTTTTAAGCACGAGTTTTTGTTGTCTCTTTTTAATAATAAAATAGGCGGTAGACACA